>JAODAL010026512.1:0-56666 GCA_025379985.1 Phyllomedusa bahiana | reverse complement strand
ACAAAAAAAAATACTTCAGGGTGCAAAAAATGATTCAGAGTACACCTACTGAGCTGCAAATGTATCCATATAACAGTTAACTAGGGCTAGAATATTTGATTGTATTCTTTTATTGTTTAAAGATAGAGAAGATTGTACAAATAGGTGGGCAGATGGACAAAAGGGCTTCATGGCAATATGGGTAAACAGGTAAACACTTGTCAATGCTCCTAAGTAGGATTTGGACTATGCTCTTGTGTTATAAGTTAAGGGTGACATGCATAAACAGGGCTGAAACAGTTTTCTGCTGTGCTTTGAACCAAAACACCTATTGTAGCCCTGATCAATAGATGCATGGACAATGGTATGCCAAAACTTGGCGCATTCTGAATCAGACATGACACTTTTGAAAGCGCCAAAGATATGTACTAGAAATATGTGTCAAAACAGTTTTGGTCTGGGGTGCCCCACAGCTTGAGTTGAGTCTAGGGGACCACCAGTTAAGTTTTTCTGGGCCCACCCTACAGCTACTGTAAATGGCTTTACATGCCTCCTATAATCTGCTTTTTGTTTTCTGCCAATTTTTCTATGCTTTTTTGCCTCTTCTGAGAATGTATATACAGCTAAAAAACAACTTCAGCTCTACCATGCTCAGGGGCCCACCGGGGGTTTCACCTATTCCTCTGCGGGCCAGTCTGAGCCTGCGTCAAAGATATGCTGTGTTATGCAGAGCATACCACAGACCAGGTTTATGAACTCACATATGACAGGTTCATACATACTGTTGCAGTCTACACTACTCGATATCAATTTAGAACTGGCGTGTCAGCGGCAAGTTTCATACATGTCACCCTAAGGCTATGTTCACACGGCTTATTTTGGGACGTATTTCAGCCCGTAATTAGCGCCGTCCTGCGCGAATTACGGGCTGAAATACATCCCAGTCATTACGGTAATCCAGAGTTCTCATAGAGAACTATGGATTACGTCTCCTCTCCCTGCTCGCACAATACGGCGAGTGGGGAGATAAGTGACATGTCAATTATTCACGGCGTATATGCGCCGAAAATAATGAATGATTATGGGGCCGACGGGCTGCCTCCCGCCCCGCCCCGTACACACGGCGTAATTGTGGGGAAAAATACGTCCCGCAATTAAGCCGTGTGAACATCGCCTAAGTCCCCAAAATCACTGCAAAGTTTAAAACTGGCTATACACTTCAGACAGCTGTTGGCTGAATGCTTTTTTGACTGAGAGCTATTACTATCCCCTAGTCATTTGGTTCAACATGAGTTTTGATTGGGAAGAGGGGCATACGCTGCTATCAGATACCGTGGCGGCAGTTTATCTCCCCCCAAAAAGTAAAAGATCATGTATGTTGAAATCCAGTCTCTAGATCCTTCTTTTCTCTCACCATCTGCCAGAAGGCCCCATACGCAGTAAAAGGTCAGCTGCTGCCAAGAAATTGCTAGTCAACTGTAATGTAATGTGTATGGCCAGCTCTAGAACCCCTGGATTTCACAATCTTCAGACATGACATACACATGTTTTAGAAGACAGTTTCATAATTACTGAATTTTGCTACCAAGAGAGTCACATTACAGACGTGTTCCCATCTCACATATTGATGGCAGTGATGGGATATTATCAATGTGTGAAAGGTGTTGGTCTCACCTCTGGGACCTGCGCCTATCTTTGATACAGACCTGCAAAAGTGTAGACTCAGAATGGAGAACTGGTCACACTTTTTTTTTGAGTACAGCTTGTTCTGAGTATAGCTGAACACACCACTCATCTGTACACGGACTTACCATAGAACAGAATGGAAAGTAATGTGCAAGAGCGACCTACTCTCTGTTCTAAACAGAGACTTTCGAGGGCTCATTCCTAGAATAGGCGTGGTTTCCACCTACTGTTTTGCCATCAATGTGTGTGATAGGAACACTCCCTTAAGTTCTAATGTGGCTGTAACAGACTTGGTAGTGGATCCGCTGGACCACCGCAAGCGATGGTGTAAGCCACGCCAGGGAGCGGAATCTAAGTAGGTCCCGGTATTCACCAGAGCCCACCGCAAAGCGGGATGGACTTGCTGCGGCGGGAGTCTACCAGGTCGCTACCCCTGACGTGACTTGCTTGCGATTGCAGCCAAGGGTAAGCGTAGTACAGAATCGTAAGGCGTAGGCGTAGTCGGGGACAGGCGGCAGAGGTCAGTGCAGGCGGCAAAGGTTCAGAGTCGATAAACGTAGGCAGAGGTCAGAAAACATGGTAAGACAGTAAACACTCAGGAACTCTTTCTCTAGGGCATGGAGGCAACAAAGATCCAGCAGGGAAGTGACGTGGATCCCAAAACTATATAGGGTCAGCGCCCGGCAATTAACCAATTACCGGCGTGCTGGCCCTTTAAATTTACATGAACGAGCGTGCGCGTGCTAGGGGGCGCGCACGCGCATTCCGGCCGACAGGGGAAGAGCGCAAAACAGGAGCGAGGTCAGGTGAGTGGATGGGACGGGTGCGAGCGCGGCCAGCAGCACGGTCCGCGGCGCCACCCGCCCCGGCCGGGCGCCCGCAGAGAGGGACACGGGTGCGCCTGCGGACCGTGAACCGGGACGCGGCGCGACCCGTTACAGTGGCCTTTAATAAGATTTGAGAACGGATTCTAATTTTATAATAATTTCCAAATTATGGAAGTCTATGGTATTTTTGTGTGTGAACAGAGCCTAACACATTTATCCAGAATGCTGCTGCGTGTTCGAGGCCTATGTCTGTTGGATTCAATGTAATTATTTTTGCCAAACTATATTTTTCCTTGTATATCCTGCTGATATAGGATGCATTGCTCTGTCTGCAGATAGGCGGTCTTGCATCCCACAATTGGCTGCAACTTTTCGCACAAGCACAACTAACTGTAGATAACTGGCCTGTTAATATTTACAATATTTACACTGTTTAATACAGGTAGATATGTCAAACTGACACCATAATATTTTACCGAGTGAAACTTTCAGTGAAATATTTTATACAGTAAAAGATGAGAACACAAAATTTATTTCTAACCAAAAAAAATGGCTTCATAAGCTTAGACTATAAACAAAAGGACACCTAGCGATAAAAATATACTGCATCAGTCTATTCTGAGTTCACTTTATTATCATGTGAAATAATTAAGCAATAAATCTCTATGCACAAAACATTTCCCGGCAATTATTTGCATGAAGGATAGCTAAGGGTGACTAAGGAAGTGTAATATCTGCAAGCGGGCACAAATACTTATATGGCAAAAGAATGCAGCTATATCTTTCCAGCCAGATTGTTGTAGAATTGATTACCTTAAATAGCACTTTGGGAAAAAAAATATAGAAAAAATATAAATATCAATTTAGTTTACCACCTCTTCTGCTAAACAGTATCACAGAAAAAAGGAAATCTGACACTGCAACCCACTGGCAGTGCCATCTGCTGTTACAGAGTCTGCCCGCAATAAAAAAATTTCTCCACAAAAAGCACTCCTCTGGTCCATGGGCTGGAACTGCAGCTCAGCTATATTTAAAGGGAATGTGTCATCAAAAAATGACTTATTGTTTAACTCCCATATTTATGTTAAACACATTTTTAGAAATTTTTGGTTATTTTTTTTTAATTTTCCATATCACTTTCAATATTTTTTTATTGATTCTTAATTCCTGCAGTTTTCACTTTGGCCACTAGGCCTAATAATAGTCTGACACTTCCTGTTTTCCTTACAGAACAATTCTCAGTTGTCTGCTCATTATCAGCACAAAAAGGTTCACACTGAAAGGAGACACCTTTGAATAGATAACACAGGTTCCACCAGTCACAAGAGGAGATAGTCACAGTTCATCCTCTCCCCTCCCTGCACTGACTTCTTCCCAGGTCACAGAGCACGCCTAGAAAACTCTCCAATAGAAGTCAATTGGACTGAGTCAGTCTTACGGCTCCTATGTGCATGATTCTGTAAAGTATCTCTCTGACTGCTGTTAAAACAGTGCATGCAAGAATGTCTTCCCCACAATCATATATAGCTGGCCGAATTGAGAAGTCTAAAATCAGAAAATAAAAATGGCTGAGAGGAAAAGAATATGGAACAGGGTTTTGATTTAATAAGTAAAAATAAATAAATAAATAAATAATTGGCAACAGATTCCCTTTAATTAAAATATAATTAAAATAGGTTTAGCTGCAATACCAGAAACAGCCTGTTAAGAGTGGCGCTGTTTCCCAATATTTACAAATCTATACAAAATCTACGTTTTAGAGTATGTCTATGTTTGTGCGTCCTCTAGATGTAGAGGATGCCCTCTTGTTCTGATAACAGTCCTATGTCTAAATATATCACGGGAGAGATCTCTATATTGTCCCTTGATATATTTATACATATTAAATAGGTCACCCCAAAGCCGTCTTTTCTGTAAACGAAATAATCCTAATTTTGCAAAGTTCTCTTGGTATTGTAGCCCCGCCCATCCCACCCACCCATTAGTTATATTTGTCGCTTGCCTTTAAACCTGTGCAAGCTCTACAATGTCTTTTTTTATGTACTGTTTCCCCAAATTGTACACAACAGGGCCACATATTTTCACTGTCTAACTGTAAGGCCCGGTTCACACGGCTTATTCAAGCCGTAACTGCGGGACGGATTTCGGCCGCAATTACAGCTTGAGTAAGGGGCGGGAGCGCTGCCCGCGGGCCCCATAGACTTTCATTATCCACGGCGCGTATCCCGCCGGGATAATGAACATGTCGCTTTCAAATACGCCGAGCGGGTAGGGGAGACGGAATCCATAGTTCTCTATGAGAACTGTGGATTACCGTAATGGCTGGGACGGATTCCAGCCGTATTGCAGCGCAGTCTGGCGCGCAATACGGCTGAAATCCGTCCCTGCAATAAGCCGTGTGAACGGCCCTTAAGACTGTCTCTGTTACCCATAGCAACAAATCAGAGCTCAGCTTTCATTTTTCTAGAGCAGTTTAAAAAATGAAAGCTCTAATTGTTTGCTATAGGCAACAAATACAGTCTTAGGGAGACATGTATGAAGGAAGGCGCTTCAAAGTCAATTGTTGAGTCTCATTTTCCGTGTATAATGCGCCTGAATGTATGAAAGTGGTTTCTGTGTGATTATAAATAAAGTCTAAAGTTCATCGCCCCTCGTCTATGTGTTGGGTGCATTACGAAACTTAGGCGCATTAGTAATGCGCCAAACATGTATAAAGGCTATAGATAGGTTAAAAATAAAATAAACGTCATTCAAATAGCATGTCAGTGGATAGAAACTATGGTACTGATCCTGCTTGGAGGAGCACAGGTCCCAGCCAGACCTGGTGTGCTGGCTATTGTTGTATGTAGAATAAAGGGTGAGAAATACATTTAAAATTTAATGTAGTAAAAATTTAAAAAATAAAAAAATCTGAAGAACAGTGGGGTTGTTTAATGTAAAATTAGTTTTAGATTCTATTAAATTTAAATACATTTTATAGGAGATATTTTTATATTAATTTTATAGGGTAACATTTTTTATTACATTTAAATAATGTAATTTTATACAGTTTGAAAATGATAAGAAATTACTTTTTATTATTTTATTGTATTGGTGTAAGTTGAGAAATATTGGACATTTTTTTCCCTAACAGCAAATCTATCTCCACTTCACTCCCCAGGCTCAGGCAGACCCCATTGAAATAGGTCTGTCTATCCGAGCAGTAATGCACCTAGTTTTGCTGAATCACATTCATAAATGTGTCTAATATTACAAGTGTGGAGTGACACACATCCATAACGTCCCCAGAACACCCCTTCATGTTAAGCGCATTAGAAAGTGTTGAGTCTTACGAACAATGCGCCTAACACATTCAATAGGCGCATTAGACATCGTAGACTGCTCACTTAGGCACATTGTATGCCAGAAAAGGGCGAAAACCCCGTCATACACGTCTCCCTTAATGTCAGACAGTTTCGATAAATAAGACTCAGTATTTCAAAATTATAATTCGTTTCTTTAGTTTTTTTAGATACATTGATAAAAATCACCATAAAGCGATATATGCCGTAAACTGGTTTTTATTAGGTTTATTTGCTGCTCAGAAAGCTTTCATCCCAGGTTAATATCTAACGTGATTGATGAAACTACTCCCAGGCACTTCCAATTAATACTCCCTCACTCGTTTACTGCCAAGTTGAGTTTTTTATTTTCATGAGGATGTGAGGTTGGTGACATTTACAACACTTTTACTGTGCAATAAAATGCCATATTACAATGTAATTATTATGTAACCTAAAGACAGACCTGCATTATTATTCTCATACTAACTTTTCACAGTGAAGTTCCATTTAGATCAAGGCCGGCTTTGTTGTTTAACGCTGAGGTTATATGATGTCATCACAATGACAAAGTATAAGCAATAGCGGAAAGGTAGGCAAGAGATCTATTATTTACAATTTTTACCCTAAGATAAACTAAAAGTTTCTTTTTTATTTATGCCACATAATTCATTATAAATACCTAAAACACAACATTTATTTTAGACCACCCCCAAAACCTACTCACTCTCTGTGATAAGGGCTATCTCCAAGGGAGACATGTATGAAGGAAGGCGCTTTGAAGTGAATTGTCGAGTCTCGTTTTCAGTGTATGATGCACCTGATGTATGAAAGTAGTTTTTGTGCGATTATAAATGGAGTCTAAGGCTCATTGCGCCTTGCCTATGTGTTCGGCGCATTATGAAACTTAGACGCATTACATGTATAAAGGCTTCAGATAAGCTGGAAATAAAAGAAAAGTCACATTCATATATGTGTCTAATATTACGAGTGTGGTGCAACGCTCCCAGAATGCCAACAGAACGCCCCCTCATGTTAGGCGCATTAGAAAGTGTCGAGTTTTATGAACAATGTATCTAACATATTCATTAGGTGCATTAGACATCGTAGCCGCCTCACTTAAGTGCATTTTTCGCCAGAAAAAGGGTGAAAAACCCGATCATACATGTCTCCCTAAATCTCCATTACTTTATTATCTCAGCTATCTGTTATTAGATACTCTTTCAAATTACATTCATTTAGTGGTGTATCTGCAGTATACTCCACTACATATGCCTCACAGGAATAGAGTGAAATGATATTAAAGTAACAAAGTCATTAGTACCCCGGAAATGGCGAGGGCTTCCTCAGGGATTATTGGGGCTATGACAAAGTGGAACAGATTTATGAATGAAATAACTTCATCATTACATCACAAAAGTGGGCAGAGGTTTGACTCATTTATCGAAAATTGTCAACATTTTTCTATTGTGAGAACTGTTGGAAATCAACAGCAGATCTGCTCTATCCGGAATGCACCTATACAAATTTATCAGCAATTAAGGCCTGGTTCACATCTGCACTTGTTTTTTCGTTCAAAACAGATGGAACGGATCTATAGACAAAAAAAAGACATTACATGCTGCAAATGAACCAATGTTCAGTTTTTTTAAACTGATCTGTTATATCAATCCATTAAAAAAGCAGATACTTTTGTTTCTATTTAGTTTATTTCAATGTAAAAAAAGAAAAAAAAACGGAAAGATCCTTTTTGTCAGATTTTTTTTTTCCATATCTAATAGCGCAGCATGCAATACTAGTTTCTGATGGAATAGAGCCAAAGTAAAGAAAAAAGAAAGCCTAAAAACCTCATTCAAATCAATGGGCATATGTTTTTCTCATTACAAAATAGAACAATGGAAAGTCAAATGCAGATATGAATCAGACCTAATAAGAAAAAGTGGAAAGGATCGGTTGCCCAATGATTTTAATTGAGTTTTTAGGCCTTCTGTTTGCTTAAGTTTTGCTATGTTCTGTCAAATTTCAATTTCTGGACAGAAAAAAATGGCATATTGTGTTACTATGGAAATCTGACAGAAATGACCATTTGTTTTTGTTTTTTTTTTTTTTTTTTTACATTCAAATCAATGGAAAACAGATACAAATGGTTAGGTATCCCTTTGAATCCATCAGTTAATTTATTAAATAGATTAGTTAAGTTTTTTGGGCAATCACAGACAAATTTCAGATATATAAAAAGAAAACAAATAAAAACAGATCTGTTTTAATTGAAATAAACTAATGCAAATGATAATCAAAGTATCAGTGTTTTCGAAGAAGCCAAACAATAAATCAGTTAAAAAAAAGAAGATTGCACTTCCGTTTACATCTGATAACGTCCGTTTTTGGCTATAGATCAGGTCCATCTGTTTTGAACGAAAAGCCAAATGGTGACAATTTTCATTTTCCAAACAAGTAAAAGGTGGAATGTTGGTGATTGTCATGGGCAGCTACTATACTTTGCCATTACTTTAGTTTTAAAAATATATCCCTCATTGTGTGACCCGATGATAAATCTGGTGCACGCTGCAGTTGGATTAAAAGTGACACCACACATATGGGGCACCAGTATTAATAAGGCCATGTTCACACGGCGTAAATGCGGGGCATAATCACGCCCTGCAAATTACGCCGTGTGGACAGGGGCGGGAGCTGGAGTCGGGGGCCGGCACCTTGCCGGTTCATAGACTGTCATTACTAGTGGCGCGTATACGCCGCTAGTAATTGACATGTCACTTATCTCCCCCCGCGGCGGATTCGCCGAGCAGGGAGGAGAGACGTAATCCATAGTTCTCTATGAGAACTGTGGATTACCGTAATGACTGGGACGTATTGCAGCCGTAATTTGCGCAGTGTGGTGCGACTTACGGACTGAAATACGTCCCATTTTAAGCCGTATGAACATAGCCTAAGTGTGAATTAAAGTGTTATAGATTTACCTAAAGTTTTATTAAAAATCATCAATTATGCACTGAGATATGAAGGATTTTGCCACATGTCAAACACATCTTCATTTAACTAACAAACTCAGCTCTGCTGTATATGCATATGATTAATAAAAAGTACAAGGATTATGCAATATCTCCCAGGGCTGTAGAGATCATTTCAGCACAATGCAAGAAAAGACACAACACAGCGCTGATATCTGAAATCTCTGTTCATTTTGTTTGCTGCCACTTCTAATAAAGTTTTATCTTTTCCAGACGTCGGATATTGTTATAGCTGTAAGTTAACATTTGGTCTTTAGATGGCAGGACAAACATTTTAATGTCATACCGCATTGAATATAGGGAGCCGTGCTCTCCCAGTATCTGGGTGACAGTAGCAGTGTCAGTGACATTCACATAGAGTGCTGCTCACACTCTCTATGAATTAATAGCCGAATAGCGACCAGTAGCCAGAGCCTCCTGAGCCATCAATCTGCCGGCTAGAAGCAGCAGTCATTATGCATTTCATTCCAAGAGTTTCCAAACTAATGTAATTCTTTATATCAACATATTTGTAAAGGGGGAGATAGGAAGTTGATTGATAAATTAACTTGACACTTGACATAAGAGTTGGCAGGAAAAGAATTATAAAGCAGCCAGGCTTTTCTCTTAGGTTTAGTCAGTCAATGAGGCTCCCAAATGAGTAATACAAAAATTTTAACGCTACGGAAATAGTTTCATTTGCTATTTTACAGGGATAACTCAGTGTTGAACCAACTTTCCTTCCCTTTCCTTTCCTTCCTTCCTTCTCTTTTCTCTTCTCTTCCTTATTTTTCTTACCTCCCTTCCCCACTCCCTACTTCCTTCCTACCTTCTTTCCTTCCTTCCTTTGCTTTCCTTCCTTCCTTCCTTCCTTCCTTCCTTCCTTCCTTCCTTCCTTCCTTCCTTCCTTCCTTCCTTCCATCCTTCTCTTTTTTCTTCTCTTCCTTATTGTCCCTACTTCCCGTCCCCTTCCTTCCTTTGCTTCCTTTCTTCCTTCCATCCTTTCCTTCCTTCCTTCCTTCCTTCCTTCCTTGCCTTCCTTCCTTCCTTCCTTCTCTTTTCTCTTCTCTTCCTTATTGTCTCTACCTCCCTTCCCCACTCCCTACTTCCTTCCTTCCTTCCTTTCTTCCATCCTTTCCTTCCTTCCTTCTCTTTTCTCTTCTCTTCCTTATTGTCCCTACCTCCCTTCCCCACTCCCTACTTTCTTCTCTTTTTCCTTCCTTCCTTACCCTTCCCTCCTCCCTTCTTCTCCTCTTTCTGTAACTCTCTTTCACTGCCTCACTCTTAGGGCCACATGTATGAAAACTGTCTATGTCTAAAACTCACTTTGTTGCCCATAGCAACCAATCAGAGCTCCCCGTTCATTTCATATAGTGCTCTGGGAAAATGAGAGGGGTTCTCTGAATGGTTGCTATGGGCAACAAAGAGAGTTTTAGACCTAGGCAGATTTCACACATGTGGCCCATACACAAGGCGTGTTAAACTTTATGTGCCATTTATGATCACACATTCACCACATTCATATATTCAGGCGCATTAACCAGTGAAAAAAGATGCAAAAAATGGTGTTGAGGCGCCAAGTTTCATACATGTGGCACTTATAGTGATATTCCAAAACCATTTGTTTTTCATTTCAGTTCACATGATTCCCACGTCCATGTGTATTTTCTGTTTTAGTGACTCGCTGTAGGTTAGTCATTGGTTTCTTTGATGAATTCCACTCCCCAAATGTAGGGCACTTTATTAGTAATGTCACATATAGGCTGGCTCTTCTGATCAATCTTCAGAGCATGCGTGGTTCCAATACCCTTGTGATGGTTCAAATACCCTTGTGATGTTTCACAAAAGCTCTGTCTCTATAGGCATTAGTTTTTCTAGATCAATGAACTATAAAGAGCAGATGGACTCTGCCAAACTGATTGCTTGAAAACACAGCCATACTGAACCTACCAATAGTACCCATATCAGGTAAGCTACAAAAACAACAGCATGCTTGGACTGGTGAGTATGTTAAAAAATTAAAATTTTGTACAAAAATACAATACTTAAATATTTAATGTGTCATAGACATATTGTAGCAGTTATTTTTAGAGTCAGAAAACTATGCTGCTATGGGCAACAAAAAGGGTTTTAGACCTAGATAGTTTTCATACATGTGGCCCTCAGTTTCTCTCACTCTTTTTCTGTAATGTCTCACTTCTTTTCTCTCTTTCTATACTAGAGCTCTTTTCCAATTTCTCTTTTACATTTTCTCTTTACTTTATATATTTTCTCTCTTTCTCCCTCTCTATCAATCTTCAGCATCTATAGCCATTATTATATATGTATCTATTTATCCTGCATCTATCTATCTATCCATCTATCTATATATCTATATATTCTATATACATTCTTTGCATCTGTCTTCCTATCTATCTATCTATCTATCTATCTATCTATCTATCTATCAATCAGCAGCCAAGTTTTTGTATATTTAGAAGTAGCACTAGAGAGGACACACTTTCAGCCTTTCATTTAATTCAGGGTCTAACCTCACCACCCAGACATTAAAACAGGGGACCCATAAGAAGAAATTGATTAGTGAAAGATGAGGAAGGAAGAAAGCCTGATCTCCAGTTAAGACTGAATTGCTTAAAGGGAACCTGTCACATAGATTATGCCTCCCTTGCTGAGGGCAGCACAAGCTAAGATGCAGCAGTTTTAGAGCATTTACCCCTCAAATCTTATTCATGAGTAGGTGTTAGCTCCACCCACCAAAGGCTAGCTCCGTCCACTGACAGTTATTCACATGTTTCTACCTATTCAAAGTAATAGGTTTATCATTTGAGGTGGGCGGGGCTAGCCTCAGGTGGGCGGGGTTTGAAAAAAACTGACACTCTGAAGGACTCTTTGAATGACTCTTCTGGCTGAAAACTGCAGATTTGAGAATTAAATACACGAAAACTACAGCATCTTACAGAATAAGGGACACAGCGCTGAAACAGCAGGTCTGTCACTAGTTTATGCTGTCCTGAGCCAGGGGGGCAAAAACTATGTGACAGGTTCTCTTTAAACAATTGTTCCACTAGTGGCACAAATAGGTAGTTATCCTGTCTAGAAAGGAGAATTATTTTTCATCCTTTTTTGCCATAAAGTATTACCTTGAACACCTTGGGCAATATGTTTGAAAACTATCTAGGTCTAAAACTCACTTTGTTGCCCATAGCAACCAATTAGTGCGCCCCTCTCATTTCATATAGTGCTCTGGAACTGTTTTGTAGAACAGTTTTCATACAGTACATGTGGCTGTTTGTATTGACAGTTTTAGGCTAAATACAAACAGTACAAAGAAAAAAATGCCTATTTGTCGGTGTCATCAAGTGATTTATCCTAATTCCCAAATGTTTGCAGTCTTGTACACATCACACATAGGTTTGTTTTCGTGCTGCTCGTCTGCCTATCTCTGGCAGAGATGCTTCTTTATTCGAGACACAATTACCTCTAGAGAATTTCATCAATAAATAAACATCCATTCTGCCACCACAGCTGCTCTGCACCTACCAAACCCTTCATTAGCCACGTAAGACGAAAAAATAACCAGAGACATTTACATCATCCACAGCGCCTCTCCATAACACTGCACTCACAGTCCCAGTCTATTACTAGACACAAACAATACCACCGTACTGCCAACCTCCAGTCCACATGTTCTGCTCACAAGTAATATCTGGAGAAGAATCAGTTCACATAGTGACAGGGTGCCAAGGCTATTCACTCATTGTCTTCTCACCAGCGATCAAGCCAACGAGTCCACGGCCGTCTAATTCAATCCATTTGTTGTCTAATTGCTAGATTGTATTTTATTTATACCTGGCTGAATTGTCTCCGTGTCCCTGAGATGTATGAGCTGTGTACTCAGATTTAATAATTGCGAATACAAATACAAAAGATGAAATTGCCGGTTAGAGGAACGAGATCTCTCTTGTCATATATGTATGTGAGCAAACGCAAGTACTTGCTGTAAAGGGCTGATTATTCTTTCTTTTAAATCCATGTACAACATGGTCGAGGTGCACTATTGTTTGTACAGTGTTATTAAGGTTTATTGTCATTATAACACTAAGTCAATTAATACAAAACATGGATAAAGCTTATAAAGACAATAGGCATTTAAACTGTTTACATTAAAAACTCAATAGCACAAAAACCTGCACATTAAATTAATGATAAAAACAATGTAGGATATGGAAATAGTCATGAATGTGCTCAGGTCCTACTGACAGAACGTGAGTGTGGTCAAGTGTCCACTTCTGCACCAGGTCAGGCACCTTAGGGCTGGTTCACATGGCTTATTCAAGCCGTAATTGCGGGACGGACTTCGCCTGCAATTCCGGCTTGAATAAGGGGCGGGGGTTGCGCGGGGGCGCAGCTTCCCGGCCCCATAGACATGCATTATCCACAGCGCATATTCCGCTGGGATAATGTGCATGTCACTTTCTCCCTGCCCGGCGGATTCGCCGAGCGGGGAGGAGAGACGGAATCCACAGTTCTCTATGAGAGCTGTGGATTACCGTAGTTACCGGGACGGATTGGAGCCGTACTGCAGCGCAAATACGGCGCGCAGTACGGCTCCAATCAGTACCAGAATAAGCCGTGTGAACGGCCCCTTACTGTTTATGATCAGTGGATGTCCTAGTTGATCATAAACAATACAACTAATATACAGCGTCCCGTTTCAAATATAGGATGGCAAGCCAGAATAGGTTAAAACGTAGTATGTATTCTTTATTATAGTAAATATATAAAAAAAAGAGACCTGGAATAAGGTGCACGTCACCGAAACGCGTCGGTCTCTACCGGAGGGATATCCGACTGCACGCTGTGGAGTACGGTTAGTGGTCTGTTGCACTGTACGATTTTGAGAGTAAAATATCTCTTTTTTTATATATTTACTATAATAAAGAATACATACTACGTTTTAACCTATTCTGGCTTGCCATCCTATATTTGAAACGGGACGCTGTATATATTAGTTGTATTGTTTCTGGCTGTTAGCAGAGTGAGCTCTCTGCTTATACGTGCCTCCCGTGTCTGACTGCTTGAACAGGTGAACAGAGCTGGATTGTTTTTGCATGCATGTCCTAGTTGATCATATTTTAGATGTCTATGGAACATGCAGTTAGGCCATAGGCTTATCGCACTTGTAGTTTTACTTTATATTAGCATTTAATGTTTAAAGTACAGTACATAAATATATTACTCTCTTTTATACTGGTTAAGGAGAGAAAATGAAAAAAGTCAGCGATTAGTGTTGGGCTTCAGATTTGGGTCAAAATGAAGCTCAAGCTGCATCCAAGTGTTTTGATTCAAGTCGGCCCAAATCATAAATTGTCTCTGTAATCCTAACCCTAAGTTGGGTTAGGGATTTTTAGCTCTTAGTACTTCCAGGTCCATCAGCCGTGTTGCTCTGATGACACTTCTACCATGATGCCACTTTTGGTTCCACATCTTAAGTTAGCCTAATGTGATATAAGGTGATATCGGAGCAGAACTGAGTTAAGTTATAGCAACACCAAAGCCAGAAGCACTGCAGAGTGGTAAGTTAACCTTAAAAAAGCGTAAAACCACTGACTCTATCCTTAAACCCAACTTAGGGCCTCATGTACGAAAACTGTCTAGGTGTAAAACTTTCTTTGTTGCCCATAGAAATCAATCAGAGCTCACCTATAATTTTTTTCAGAGCACTATATGAAATGAAAGGGGGGGCTCTGATTGGTTGCTATGGGCAACAAAGAAAGTCTTAGACCAAGACAGTTTTCACATATGTGGCCCTTACAGTTAAGGTTATGGTTACATTTGGGTTAGTTTTTTACAAGTTTGGTTAAATTAGTGTCAAATCTAACATATTTGCACAATACCAGCGATCAACAGATGGTTTCTGATGTTTCTATAGGCACCTAAGCATCATGCTTAGGTCTCTGTCTCTACCTTACTTTATCCTATGGCTAATCTTCGTATTGCAAGGTTGCAAAAAAAGGATTTAGATGTTGATGGATGCAGATTCTGTGTAAATGCACCTGATTCAGGGGCTTTGGACCTTTTTTTTTAGGATGGGCCTCAATGTGCTATTCTAATGTCAAATATGCAGTGTATTCCTATTTGAGGCTTATGCTTATATAATAGTATTAGTGATACCATGAGATAGAAGAACAGTCAATCGGGTCCAAATGGGTTCCAGAAACAGAATTTGGGCAGTTAGAAGGAGGACTCTTTAACCAGCCAATGACAGGCATAGACATAGAATTATTTTTGCTCCATTATGAACATTATTGCCTTTTTAAGACTCTATCTGTATTCGCAAACTCAGCATCTAACACCCCCAAAATTAATGTATTAGTTACAATATATTTTAGACTTGGCTTAAACATTTTCTGAGCAAATTGTCCTGCTAGTGTCA
This sequence comes from Phyllomedusa bahiana, assembly GCA_025379985.1. Classification (NCBI taxonomy): domain Eukaryota; kingdom Metazoa; phylum Chordata; class Amphibia; order Anura; family Hylidae; genus Phyllomedusa; species Phyllomedusa bahiana. Next base: position 41,410 of record JAODAL010026512.1, on the reverse strand, counting down.
TTACATGGCCACATTGCCAAAAGCAACCAATCAGAAGTCAACTTTCAATTTTGTACTGCATGTTTGGAAGTAATAACTGAGCTTTGATGGGTTTATATGGGCAACACAGTCCATTTCTTGTTGGATTGTTTTTGCTAAAGAAACCCAACGAATTATATTTTGTATTTTTAAGATCTGGTTTACATCTTCATTGTAATTTCCTGTTTTTGTGCTTCATTCTAGGAACAGAAAAATGAAAATAAGAGGGGTGCTAGATCCATTGCATGAGGGACATCAACAGCGTTCCGACAGACCTCATCGACTATAATGGGATCTGTGGGGTTTCCATCATAGTGTGTCATTTAAACAGAAAAATAGTGCTGCACGCTGGGCTATTTTTTTCATTTCTTTTTATGGAATCCACAAGAGAGGCTCCTAATGAAATCTCTGACGCAGATGTGACCGAGCCTTATAAGGAAAGTAGGAATAAATATACCATTTATATAACCACAAACAAAATATTAACACAGATTTTAATCAATTTCCTTATGAAAATATGACATAATTGCAATGTTTGCTTGGTTTGACTAGAGCTACGAGGCAGTATAAGATTGCATCTAATTGTCCACATTTTTCTAAGTACATTCTAATCATTTCTTGAAGTAGCCGAGTACATAAATCTGAGAACATTTACACTGGTTTTGAATACAGAGCATAAAATTGAATAGTAATAGGGAGTTGTTGCGTTTTATGAGAAAAACTTAATTTCATGCCTAAGGAGCATCACTGTGTTAAGCCGGGCACCCCATTGACACAATGCAGTGCATATACATAGAATTATGTAAAAAGGTTAATTTAGGTTATGTGCTACATTAAGCATATTCACTTTATCAAGTAAAGAGAAAATAATGAAAGACTTGTGGGAACAATTGGAATTTTCCCTATACTGTGTTCATTGTTTAATTTTTTGCTAATCTAACATTAAAATACTGTATATAAGGTGTTTAAAAGTCAGAAAAATAATATCGTCCCGTTCTGTACATGTTGTGGCAAGAAGTCATAAATATTACTGATATCTTGAGATAGGAAGCATGCTGATTTAATTATACCACTGGATATTCAGATTTCTTACAGCTGTGATTACTGCGTGGACTGTTTTATAGCCGTTCATCACGTAACATTACATCAACAATTTCTTGGTACTATCTGAAGAATAACCATTTTGTAATAAAACTGATACACAGTATTGTACCACTGTTCTAAGTCTTGTTGATCTCTGACTATTCCACTGTTAAAGTGACCTTGGTTGTTTACCTTTAATTTCATAATGATAAAAGAGTGCGATTTCACACCTTACTTTAAAACAGTCACAGACCTTAATGGAAAATCCATGCAGTCCCCATTGCACGGATTTTTCCGCCGGACAGTTTTTTACACCGCTGGCGGTCCGAAAAACATTGAGCATGTTCATTCTTCCACCTGGTTTTCGGGCAGAACTTGAACCTGTCAATGCGAAGTGGGAGGGCTTATATTCACAAACAGCGGAGAAAAGCCGTCCTCCTGTGGCCATGTACACGGCCCTAAACAGAGCAAAGACCTATCGGATAATCCGACTGGTATTTGCTCTGTGCCATGGGGACATGCCCTTACTGCCAGCCTCCATCACTTTTGCTGGGGACACTTTTAACACATAGAGATTGACTAAGCAGACGTCTCCTTTAAGCCCCAAAAATTAAAAAAAAAAAAAAAATAAATACTAGGCAAGGTATCAAAATATTTGACTTTACTCCAGCATTAAGGTCCCCTAAACTGTGACATGTATATGGGGCCCTCTGATATTTGCCTGACACAGGACACAGGATTTCAGTAAAGAAAAGGACTGGGCATGTTGAATTTCAACACTAGATACTTTTTTTATGTTGAGCAAAGCAACCACTAGAGGAGTCTGCTAGTGACTTTCTCTACTCCTATTGAGAACATGTAAATGAGCCGAGCATGCATGCCTATGGGGACGTCAGAAGGAATAGCTATTGGAAAAATTATTGTTTGTCCAATAACTGTTGAAGGTGTATAGGAACCCAATAGCAAAATAGTAACTACAAGTGTCTTCATATGGAAGCTTTGAGAAACATAAAGTTTTGAACTATGACTATTTTTTCTTGGGAAGAATCCATTTTATATGGGATAAAACATCTCACAATTTTCTTCTCAGCAATTCCATTTGTTCTTAAGTGACATAAAAGTACAATATTTGCCGATTGCAATGAGTGGGCCCTGTATTCTAACAACACCAGTCCATAATATGTTCATGTGACTGGGCCACTAACTATTGTACATTTGAGAAGTAGCAATAGGCCACATATATTTTTACATTAAATGCATTATTATGATATTATGTGGTACATAACTTTATCTCAACTTCTCAATGACTTTTGTATCCTGAGCTAAAATAACTAGCTGCAGCAAGTTATTTCTGTTAAGTAATTCTTTCCACATTTGTATTTCCAAGACATAAAAGGCAATAGTTTTCCGACTAGGGGGGACATGTATGAACTTCAGCGCGTCGAAGTTGAAGGTTTCATCTTTTTTTTGTGTAAACTGTGCCTGATGTATGCCGGTGGCCGAAGTGCGCTCATAAATGCTGTGCCTCCAGCTCAGACAGACCACATTGAAATAGGTCTGCCTGTCGGAGCTGTAATGCACCTCGTTTGCCGACCGACATTCATACATGCAGCGAAGTTTTTGAATGTGGAGATACCCGCCCTCAGAACGCCCACAGCACGCCCCTTCATGTTAGATGCATTGGAAAGTGGCGAGTCTTTCGACCAATGCGCCAAACACATACTTTAGACACGCCCGACATCTGAGCCAGCACAGTGAGGCACATTACACGCCAGAAATAGTGTGAAAAGCCCGATCATACATGTCCCCTAGGTCTCTGTGGATTCCATAAATCATAATGAAGGGAACTACAAGGGGATCGTGAGCTGTCTATTTTGCTGGGGTAGATGTAGTTTAAAAATATTGGTCAATGGGCCTTCCATGTAAAAAAAAAAAGAAGTGTTGACATAAGGAATAATTTAACACAGTCATAATTTTTTAAATAATTGCTTGTTTTCAGGAAGTGTTGACAAGAGAATTAAGACAAAAATAAACGACTGAATAATAATAATAATAATAATAATAATTATTAATAATAATAATATAATAACAACAATAATAGGAATATTTTTATTGATTGGTAAAGTTGGAGAAGAGTTCTCAGATGCATTGTACCAGCATACAATATCTATCACAACCATATGTGATAATAATGGCTTTCCAGAGCTCATACATTTGTCTCTGAATATGAAAGTTCTAAGTAGATGAGGTCAGATAGCGGTTCCTTCAGTTCTTACAGTGGTGTCACAAAATAATACAAACTCAATCACTTTTCCCATTTAACCAGTTCTACTTAAGAACTAACAGTCCATTGATGAGTGATATCTTGGTGAAGAATTGGTATCTAATAAATATTTCATAGAATATAGTGACAAGTGCATTTCGTTATCTACAGGTCTCCTTAGCAAAGAGTCTGCTGCTACATGTGACCTCTCCTGATAGGCATACGTATGTACATGCACCGCCATTTATCCCTATGCTCTGTATTATCTTGTAGGTGACAGAAGCTCTTTTCTGTGGTGTGATTATATTAGTAGTACAGTATGTTATAAGGGATGGATTTTTTTTTCAGCAGCCATGACAGCTAAGCCGAATGTGATATATCATGTTTATGCTCATTAAAGGAAATAGAAGACTTCACTAGAAAAGAAGAGACATTGTAAGGAAGTCAGGGCACACAATCAAGGTGATGTCTTCTTTAAACTAGTGGTATCATCTTCTCAAAGGGGAAATCTAGTCTCATTTATATTAAAATATTTCATTACAAGGTGTCAGAAGATAATATTATTTCAGTCCGTGATATGTCACTCCTATTGCAACCCAAAATAAAATTATTGCACAGCATCTAGGATCTGTAAAGGGTTGATCACATATATTTGGGGGTCCAAATCCTCCCCAGATGAAAACACTAAATGCAACAAGCTGGATGCTACACTTGCTGTCCCCTTCAAAACTCCACAGGCTGAAATGGGGCATACTAGCCTTCAGTGTTTTTAGCTTGATATGGTACACATTCCCTTTGAGGTAGCTCCATAGAAAAAATCAGGTGGCTTTGCTGACCTGGAGGTTTCAATACATGAACCACAATGGCACCATATGCATGAAGATATATTAGTTTTGGGGCCCGTTGATGTGAACATTTGGACAAACCCAACTCTTGCACAAATCTTTGCAAAGACTTAGGTGTTGATCCAAGAAGTATGTCCTTTATGTTCAGAACAGTTCCTGCTGACAATTTTGGATGCTCTCCACCATGGACATTGGGAACAACATACCCATAGTTTCCAATTTCTTTTCCAGCAACAGAATGCAATTTTTTTGATAGCGAGTATTATCCTCTAAACTTCTTCAATCATTCATTCATTCATCCATTCATTCAATCATTCATTCATCTTGATAAGTCTTTACCATCTCACTTTTCCAGTATGTATGAACAATGAAGACATGCTCCTCCATATCTGTGCATTTTATTGGGTTTAAAGGTGTAAACTGCTGAAGCGCTTCTTACAATGTACTGTGTGTACAAACTGAGCAAAATTACTCTAGCTGTGCTCATGGCTTCCTTGTCTATTGTCCATAGGGTGTCATTGAGGTTTTCCTTTTAGTCCTTTTAGTTTGCAGTGAAATTCTAATTTCACTGCAATATGTGGTTTTAAAGTTGTTTGTGCTTTTTCAAGTACCAAAGTGAGTGGGACACCTGGTGATAGCAAGTTGTTTGCATTTATTTTAGCTTCTCTTCTTAATGACGCATTTTATAAAGTTTTCTTAGATTGTCAAATAATTCAAGTACTTGATAGTTTGGCACCTATGTGTTTTTACTGATAAAAGAGTTACAGTTTATTAAAAAGACCCATCAATACAGAAATCAGAAGGGATCCCAGTCTATATTATCTATTGACCTGTTATAATGATGACACATCAGGTTGTCAGTGAAAGCTATTTTTTTCCTTTATGTTTAGTGCACTGCATTCTCTATTTTGTATAGATCAAAAAGAAGTCATGCAGAGAAACATTTCAACTACTCATTGGTGCCAGTTAATGTACCAACATTCAGATGAAACTACTAAAAATTAAAGTGCGGAGAACACTCCCAGCAAATACAATTCCTAATAAAAATGCAGATATCCTAAAAACCAATTTGCACTTCAAGAAAGCTGCAATAATGTAAAATAAAATTTTAGAATCAGGTTGTGGAATGACTGCTTCTCTAACAACAGCAACCTTTATCATGAACCCCTTAGACATTCAAGGCAAGAGTTAAAACCTAATCCCTCACTGCTCGCTGCAGTTTATATATACTACTTCTGATGCCATATACTGCAGACGGAAGATGATTTTGCTGGACAAGACCTCCCGAGTTAATAAAAAACACCCATTGCGTCGTTTAGATCATCTTGACAAGTCAATATGTGCATGTGACCTTAGTTCTTTGATTTTATCTTCATCTTTTTGTCTTGCCATCCAGCTTTCACATACATCAAATGTTGTATCTGACTGCAATTTAAGATCTCATCATTGGGTTATTGGTTCTGCAGCAAAATGTGGATGCTCGTTAATAACGGGACCTGCACCTTTTTATATAATGTGAAATGTCACTGTCAGACGTGTCTCAGGGGATAAATACAACTTTATTAAATCTTAAAACCATTTCTACCATTGTTTGTTCTGATACAGAAACATCAAAACCTAATCAATCAATATGCAACATTTCTAATACATAACGATACAATACGATTTCAAGTCATCATTTAGAAACCTGAAGGACCAAACATTAGACAAAACAATCTTAAGAAATACATATTTTATGTTGACCAAGAACATAATTTGGTACAGTACGTCAGGGGTCAATAAAAAACCCTCATGTACTACAAAAGTCTGACTTGGTGGTTCTTCCATATTTTTTCTTATGACCTCCATTAATCGACAAAAGTTAGTCCAAAAGAGTCATATAGTATCCATACAGCTTCAAAATCTGTTTGGATGACAAATATACCCCCTGACATCTCCATATACACATTCTTGGCTAGGTCAGACATGCGTGTATTTTCAACAAGGAAAGAATTTGGCTTTGAAATTCAAAATGTCTACTTCTTCTTTCAACCAACCAACATTAACTTTTGGGAGAGCGTTGAGAGACCATCATATACGATAGTGGGCTGGTTTCACCAACATTCGGTTAAATCAATATTTCTATTAGTATTAGTATGTGTATGTGAGATTTTAGATGGAAAGGAAACTATAGAAGATACAACTACAGCACACTTAGAGCACAGGGGTTGTCTGCACATATTCCTATTTTGCTACAAGGAAATTATAAGGTGTTCTGCTTCTTGGACTCTAAGTTTCATATGTATGAAATCTGTTTAGGTCTAAAACTCTCTTTGTTGTCCACAACAACCAACCAGACCGCCCCTCTCATTTCATGTGGTGCTCTGGAAAAATGAAAAGGGCACTCTGATTGGTTGTTATGGGCAATAAAGTGATTTTTAGACCTAGACATTTTTCATACATGGGGCCCTAAGATATCATTTGCAATTTGTGTAGTAATTCAGAAATGTTTAATTTCCCTGCAACATGTAAGGTCCATAAAAATTCTTTTTTTTTTTTTTTTTTTTTGCAGCCCTCAATTAACTCAGAACTTCCTAATATAATTAAATAATTGGCTTTCAAGAGCAGAAAACCACTTTGAAGATAGAAGTTGTTGATCACATTTATATAACTTCCAATTAAAACATTTTAGAGAAATTGCATTCAAATGAGATATTCCTTTTGGTTCATAATTTTCATAATTCACATTATATTCACAGATGTAATTAAGATTTCTGGGCCTTAATGCGAAAAGTGACATGTGTTCCCTACCTACTGTGTTTAGTCATAATACTGGTGTGTTCCTATGTGACAGAGCAGCCTCAAAAGCATCAGGACCCAATATTAACTGCCATCTCTGCACCCACTATATCTATGGATATATTATATTGGTGGACCATGAAATGGGACCATTGCAAAGAAGTGAACAAAGGACATTCCAAAGAGCTTGTAATTTACTGTAACTAATAAATAGCAGATCCACATACAAATGGCAATGTGACAGAGAAGGATTGCAAATTGTGTTTGCTTTGGATTACAAATTTTCATGGCAAGCTAAAATATTTGAACAGTGAAAAATCCTTCACATTTAAAATACAGTATCAATAAATCTCAATGAAATTCTCCATAAACTGTAAGTTTGATTATAATGCTGGACTGCTCACTGATATGTTATATATTCTCTCATAAATACACATGAAATCAATTGAATGAAATCATTCTGCTCAGGGAAGTTAATAAATAATACTGCACACAGCATGATTATCCCATAACCAGAATCAATCTGTACAGTGTGCTTCTTGTCTGACTGCTCATTTCCTAGCACTTAATGGCTATGTTTCATATGTGATTTACTAGAACAAAATTAAGACAAAACCCACTGTGCAAAAGCCAACTATCAGAATCAAAAAATACTTTCTTGCACTCTTTGATAGTTTTAACTTGAAAAAATGAGCGGCTTTTCTAAGGTTGTGGCATATCTTTTTCTAAGGTTACGGTAGGTCTAGGAAGGTTTCATTCACACCCAGGTCATGATGGATGGGAGTGCCCAATGGCCTGTCCCCCACACTAAAGGCCAACCATATTACAAATGTCATGTGATGGTTGAAGACCAAGGCCCAGATCAGGGCAGTTCCTAGGCTAAATTTCACTCAGGGCGAGGTGAAGAAATGTCGCCCCCGCCCCCCCCCCCCCCCTCCCGTAACATATGGCGCCACAGTGCATCACCATAAACCAAAGCCAAAATATACAAAAAGCTTTACCACGATGTGCTACATATAAAACTACTAAATCATAGTCCTACAGTTACCTAATAACACCGCTACACCAACCAGAATCCCAAGACCACTAAGACCACATATCACCAACACACAGTGACCGAATAATAAAACCACACCATGACCACATATCACCACCATATAGTGACCGGATAATACAAACTGACCATTACTGAGTATAAACCATTATACTACAACCAATATTCCCGGCATACAGTGACCATACAGTGGTGGATACCCGCTGTACACAGGCTCTGCAGACATATAAATGATTACAGTAAAGTTATATCTAGTGACTCACAGGTGACGTCTCTGAAGAGTTGTTCTCTTTCTCTTCTTCTTTTCCATCTGTCCCAGACGCCATGACGACTATTCCCAACTCTTCACTGTAAAATTTACAAAACAAACATCTTAAGACTCCTCAATTTATCAGCACTTCTCTACCAATTCCTATCTCTATACAAATGCCCCATCTATAGCACCTCATATGGTAGCCATGTAATATGCCCCGTGTAGCCATGTAGTAGCCCCCGGTAGCCAGGAAGTAGCCCCCTGTAGCCAGTGATGCCCCCTGTAGCCAGAAGATGCCCCCCTGTAGCCAGTGATGCCCCCCTGTAGCCAGAAGATGCCCCCCTGTAGCCAGTGATGCCCCCCTGTAGCCAGTGATGCCCCCCTGTAGCCAGTGATGCCCCCCTGTAGCCAGTAGATGTCCCTGTAGCCAGTGATGCCCCTCTGTAGCCAGTATATGCCCCCTGTAGCCAGTAGATGCCCCTCTTATAGCCAGTGATGCCCCCTGTATCCAGTGATGCCCCCCGCAGCCAGCAGATGCCCCTTGTAGCCAGTAGATGCCCCCTGCAGCCAGTAGATGCCCCCTGCAGCCAGCAGATGCCCCCCGTAGCCAGTGATGCCCCCCTTGTAGCCAGTGATGCCCCCTGTTGCCAGTGATGCCCACCTTATAGCCAGTGATGCCCCCCCGTAGCCAGTGATGCCCCCTTATAGCCAGTGATGCCCCCCATTGTAGCCAGTGATGCCCCTCTTATAGCCAGTGATGCCCCCCTTATAGCCAGTGATGCCCCCCTGTAGCCAGTGATGCCCCCTTATAGCCAGGATGTTATGCATGGCCCTCTTATAGCCAGTGATGCCCCCATAAGATACCCCCAGTGATGCCCCCCTTATAGCCAGTGATGCCCCTCTTATAGCCAGTGATGCCCCCTTATAGCCAGTGATGCCCCCCATTGTAGCCAGTGATGCCCCTCTTATAGCCAGTGATGCCCCCCCATTGTAGCCAGTGATGCCCCCTGTAGCCAGTAGATGTCCCCCTGTAGCCAGTGATGCCTCCATTGTAGCCAGTGATGCCCCCCATTGTAGCCAGTGATGCCCCTCTTATAGATAGTGATGCCCCTCTTGTAGCCAGTGATGCCCCACTTGTAGCCAGTGATGCCCCCTGTAGCCAGTGATGCCCCCCTTGTAGCCAGTGATGCCCCTCTTATAGCCAGTGATGCCCCCCTTATAGCCAGTGATGCCCCCCTGTAGCCAATGATGCCCCCCTTGTAGCCAGTGATGCCCCCATTGGAGCCAGTGATGCCCCCCTTGTAGCCAGTGATACCCCCTTATAGCCAGTGATGCCCCCTCACCCCTTGTAGCCAGTGATGCCCCCCTGTAAGTAATTATAAAAATAACAAAATATTACTTACCAGACCTCGGTCCGCGCGTCCAGCTCCGGAAGCTGCTGAGCGGTGTAAGCGGCGTGACGTCATCACGCCGCTTACGCTGCACGCAGCTCCCAGGGATCTCCTCGGCGGCAGAGCTGCCAGCCGAGGAGATCGAGCGTCACAGGGGGCGTGGTGAAATCCGTGCGCCCCCTGCGACGCTGAAACAGGGGGAGGAGTCAGGACGGGAACGATCCGTCCCGCCTCCTCCCCTGTACCGGCAGCTGCTGGCTCTGCGCGGTTGTTATAAAACAGCCGCGCAGAGTCAGGGGCGCCCCTCCGGGCGGGCAGGGCGGGCGGCCACGGCGTCCCCCCTCGGGTGAGCGGAGCCTCGGCGCCCCGGGCGGTCGCACGCCCTGCCCGCCCCTAGGAACAGCCCTGGCCCAGATTTTCCCAGAAGCTTTAGGTTATGACTATAGCTATCAATGTGTGACGTCATAGTTCAGTCACCACCTTGTGAATGTTTTTGGTTAATCAGAGTAACATGATCAAAAATATTTGGACGAATGTTGATCCACTCTGAAGGAAGAGTATTTTTACATGGATATTTTTTAGGCAGGTTCTAATATGGAATCTATGTCAAAGACTTATGGAACCAGAGGAAATCCATGTTGTAGTTCACACAACAAAATTGTACTTGTGATTCCACATCAAGTATCCTACACAGATCAGCATCATTATCCTGTCCAAAACCATGACCAAATCTATGGGTGTAACTATAGGTATAGGAGTAGCTGCTATGGGGCCCAGAGCCAATGGAGGCCCATTTAGGTGCAAGAACATTTTTAGGTAATAACAAGTCCTTAGATTTCTGATATAAAGCACAGCTATATATGGCAGTATTCAGTTTCCTGTCATTAGTTGTCAGGGCCCAATCTCATTTTGTAATCCCGCCCTACAAATTCTAATTATTCTTCTGGCCATAGCCACAGTATACAGGCTGCATTCCAACCTTATAAAAATACATTATATGAACGTACCCTTACCTGGCCTTACCATAGCCTTACCTTACCACTACTTGCATGTGTTCCTTAAGGGCTTGTTCACACGACGTTTTGGATCCGTTTTGGATGCGTTTTACGGATCCATTTTTAACCTGCGAAACTGGATGCAAACTGCATCTAAGGCTATGTTCACACTGCTTATTTCGGGGCGTATTTACGGACGTATTTACGTCCGCAATACGTCCTGAAATAGGTTTCAAATACGTGTCACAAAGTGTGGCACGTATTTCGCATCGTAAATACATTCCACATTCTTTACTATGGTGACTTTCTTGCAAAATATGCCTCAATAAGTGACAGGGGACTTAATTTTACGATCGTATTTACGGACGTGTTTACGCCCGTAAATACGTCGCGAAAATACGCCTCGTGTGAATGACGAGGCGTATTTTACATTGGAATCAATGCTAATCTAATTGTTCATTATTTGAAACGTATTTCAGTACGTATTTACGGACGTAAATACGTCCGTAAATACGCCCCGAAATAAGCCGTGTGAACATAGCCTAAAAAGCGGATCCATAAAACGCAACAGCTGATCCTTTTTTGGATCCATATTGGATGCGTTTTACATGCGTTTTACGGATCCGTTTTTTGGATCCGTTTTTTCAATGCTTTATTTAAATCAACCTATCAAACTGCAATTTAAATATAATATAACCTATCAATGACCAAGAAAAAAACCCTCCTTTTACCCAGTCTCAATCAACTGTCCCTCCACCTCTGATTTTCGCACCCGCCCCCCCCCCCCCCCCCCCCTTTTTTTTTTTTTTTTTTTTTAAATCAACCAATAGTTTTCACACTCAGAGACCCGACGTCCATGTGCATCCGGTGGTATGCTGGGGGCTGTGGGACTGACATTATCCTCCTCTCCTTTACCCATGTAGAATTAAGGCATTTTCCAATAGCACATTGCATCAGAAAAATTAGCCCTCCCATTAAAATGATATAAAATATAACCCAAACATAATATTCTAATTTTGTATTTAATTTAAATCCAATGCGTTTTACGGATGCGTTTTTGGCATCGAAAGCGGATCCAAAACGCATCCAAATGTATGCTGCGCTTTTGGATCCACTTTCGGGATGCCAAAAGCGCGGTCCATTATTTCCTATGGGGATTTCTGTTGCGTAAAACGCAAGAAGACTTGACATGTCAATTCTTAAAACGGATCCGAAAAACGGATCGCGAAAAGCGCATCGGCAATCACTCGTGTGAACAGCGATGCGCTTTTGCCATTGAAAGCAATGTTAATCACACTGACAATTGTTAGATCCGTTTTGCGGATCCGTAAAACGGATCACAAAAACGTCGTGTGACCAAGCCCTTAGAGTCAACTGTTACCAACTCAAGGGAGCAGCTTAATTTATCAAAAGCCTGTGCTAAATATATAAAGCCTTTTCAATATTTATTCGAAAAAAAATTGTCAGCCAGCCATACACAGTGTTTTATATTTAGTGCTGGACGAGGTGAAGTATCACACAATGATAATTCACTTCTAGTAGAAAAAGCATATAAAATTAATCAAGAACAAATACTTTTACTACAAAGAACCTGTGGCTATTCTAATCATGTTTGTTTTAGTAAATACTAGTGTTCACTATAAAATAACAGTAGATCATCTTTCCTTAGATTTTTATGTTTTGTGTTTCCCATGTATTCCTCATATAGACATTCATTACCATTATCATCTGGTGGGTGTTATCAATTACGGATGTGTCCCTCTGAGTCTAACATTGTCCAATCAGTGCTGGCAGAGTCAGTGTGTGCAGGAACACACCCCATGAAATATGGAATGGTAACACCCAGCTGACAGATTCAGTATCACATTTCTAAGAGGAATAATAGAGGAATAGCACAACACAGATATATGAGAAGATGCTCCAGAATTGCTATATCACACGGAACCCAAGGATTTACTAAAACAGACCTGTCAGGAGAGGTCACATATCCTCTTTAGAATGTACACTGATGACACAATCTTGAAGCAGGTGTCCTCTACGGCAGCCTTTAGTGCTTTCTATCCTAGTTAATTTATGTGTCTGCTGATTTTCTTTCAATCCCATTCTTGTGAATGAAATTCTATATTTATTTAGTAAAACAACTTGAACCAGCTGCTCAAAAATGAATAAATAATGCCGCCCTATGTGCATGGGTAATCCAACCAAATATATGGATGTAATGTAAAGTTCACTACCTACTGAACATGCAAAACAATCTGAGGTTTAAAAAGTTGAAATTAATATTGACACCTTAAATAATTTATTTTTTACTAGCTGAGTGTTAACATCTCACTTGAAGAATTATAGAAGTGAGACAGAGATGACGGATCACACTTTACTTCAGTCGAGGCAATGATACGTCAATGCCGAAGCCTTCTGGAGTGACATGATTCCTAAGTCTTCTCATTTGGCTTGAGGAAGTATCTGTATACTCTTATAAGTAAACCAGTGTCCACGCAAAATATAAGGCAGAGGTGTAACATGAAGCTGCTGGGCTCCAATCAAACCCTATAACAGGGCCTCAACTTACCATTTGCCAATTACAATACTGGTGGGGCACATGGGCCTCTATGCACCACAATAACTATACCATGGTTGGAAATGTTCTAAGTCTATGTACTCTTGCAAGGATAGAGCACCAGAAAATGTTAAAAAGGAATATATTAATGCAAGTATCGTAAGATTTTGGTTCCCAACATCTCCAAACTCCATAAAATCTAATTCCCACTAAGGTCATGTTTAAATGTAAGTAAGAGTTATCCTTTAGTTTTAAAAAGCTATAAAGTGTAATGAAGCTTATAATGCTGTAGCTTTTGCAACAGTAAATTTCCACTGAGTCAATGACCTGCTATAAATCCAGCATGGCAGACGTCTATGGTGTATGACTTGAGGGATATTAAATAATACCGTTCCAGAGCCATTTTATAATGTGGTGTCACAAAGTTTTCTGTACATGCCACTCATCTATAACTAATAAAAAAAAATGATAAAAATAATGTGATCAGTAAAACTACCTACTTTGGTTAAACCTAATTCACTTTATCTTATTTGAGATATTGCAGTCGATGTTTGACTTTATTAAGGATGTAAATTATCAGACTGTGGAAGAAAAAATGTATGAAAATTAGCTCAAAACCCAATAAAACATCATTTGACGTCTCGTTTTAGACTTAATAATAAAAAAATTTAACAAAAATAAATTCAGATTCATAGGAGAAGATAATGACATTTTAAATGTGGCTGTATATTAATAACGTTGAAGGATGGAAATGAAAATTACAGGTACGTAATTATAAGCAAGTTAAAATAATAGAATATACATTTTTTGAGGAGTCACTGAAGAAGTTTCAAAAAGTTGACAACTTAATTTTCCTAATATCCTAATCTGGTTTCTCTACAGCCCGATTTAAGCAATGTTATTAAAGGTAATTTGTCACCAATAGTATCGTCATGTTCCGTGGTCAAGTTAGCTGGTCACCCTAGTGTGTTATGTGTATAAAGAGAGAGCCATTAGATATTGCATTTATATGACCACAGTACAAGACATTGCTTTAGAGAAGGTATACAGAAGGCAGAATTGATTTGTCTTATGTTCAACAGAAACGTCTAAACTTAAAATTATGTCTGTAGATTTTACAGGTGCAATGTTATGGTTATATTACTTTTTCATCACTTGTTATTTGTTTTTTTCAGATAAGTGGTGACAAAATGGTAATTTTAAGACAGGTAATTTTTCTATATAGCAGTCAATCTGTAAATAGCATGGTATTTAATACTTAAGACATATTTATAGATACCGTGATACTAATCATGTTAATTTTTATTATTATTTAGAATTTTACATGATAAACGGCTAATGGAGCATGATTAAAATTTTTAACATTTATTTTTTTCTTTACATTTTTCAAAACTTTAAATCTCTCTGAGAAATGTTAACGTGGAATTGCTTGAATAATTGTACAATATACTGCAATATTTCTGCATTGCAGTGTACCATTATTTTACCACTAGATTACTATACTCTGCCACTTAGGAATACTTACATACTTTATTAGGCTCTTGGTTACCATAACTATCCATCAGCTTCCCAAAATTGTGGCATGGGGGCTGTTTTTCCAATGGGCCTTATGTTTCATTTACCATACTTTTTAAAAATCATGGCAACTAAAGACTTATGCATTTGGGACTAGCATTATCTATAATCTTGGCTGCTACAGGTGGGTGTCAAGGGTAACACACAACCGCTGATATTCCCTATGGAGCAAGCTTAGCTTCTGAACCAATGCCATTTTGTTCTCACACACAACCACCATAAGTATATCACTAAGGGGCATGCATAAAAAAAGAATATTACCAAAAACATATAAGCTCTTGGCACAACTTGCATAACAGATTTTAAACCATAATTCCAATTGCAACAGTAGTAACCCAAATGTAATCAAAAGTGAGGGACTATTCATTTAACAAAATATCCACTTTAAAATGTCTTAATCAGTATGAGACAGCATCTTTTTCATATTCATGAAATGTGTCTGGACTTTATGAGCTGGAAGCTGACCAGATATAATGAACTTAAATGACCCTACTCTGTCTACTACATTGACACAAGGTTTCATCTGCTTCATTACATTAAATTAGACAAGAGTCCCTGTGCACCCACTTCACACTGGCCGATGAGCAAATAAACACTGGCATTAAACTGGTTGCAATGGCTTTTCAAGGTCATTGTCAAAATCACTTAACTTAGATGTCAAAAAACTGAAGCAGAGTTTTCAATAATTTATTGAAGCTTTATAGCTGAGGATTAGGTGACTTTACTTTTTGCAATCAAATTGCATACTGTGACTTGGCTCTCTCGGATAATTTGTTAGAAACCAAATCTCTCCACTGCTCAAAATGCAAAGATATTCAGAAATTGCTGATGCTGATGTAGCAAAATATATGAAAATGACCTTAAAATATTGATCACAGGGTGACACCAATTTACAGGGCATGTTTAAGTCTCAGATCAATGCTTTAAATTTGCTCTACTAGAGTTTGCATAATAGTCAACTTTTTGTGTGGGCAAATATTTTATTTCTGGTATCAAGGGCCCTGATATCAAGAGTTAGAATCAAAATGTGACTTCCCTACCCTCCTGACCATCTCCTTAACCAACACTTATGGATAGATTTCCATTATGATGACATGATAACATGTAACAATATACTTGTAGATACCCATGCTACTACAGAGTTAATACATTAGCCATGCAAAGAGGTAAGAACTGATTTGTACCTTGAGAGGCTATGAAGTTTGTAAGCTGTAATGGGACCCCATCAATGTCTGGAATAACGGGCCAGAAGATTCCATAATGAACCTGAATAGTGATTTTGCTGGACAGGAAAGGCCATTGATCTGCCATTTTAATGCCATACCCCTTTTATTATTTGTCTAAAAATAATTGATTATCTCCTATAGAGAGGTATTCTCTCTGGAGGCAGTAAGTGGCTCTTGACCTTTATAGATGTCTGCAGTATGTAATGGTTATAAATATAATGACTTTGACCTTACAAAGTGGCAGCACCTGGATTCCTTGTGGCTTTACACTTATGGAGCCATGGGCACTCCATGTACCTCCCTGTGATGTTATGTCATATGATGGGAGTTATTCTTCCCTAGAAGTAAGGCTTTAACTATGGAAATTGGAGGTGAGTGAAAATTACAGATTGTAGATATAGTTGGGTCTGAAAACTAATTATTTTAGTAAACAGAAACAAAAAAAAATAAAAAAAAACCTAAAAAGGGCAACTACAAAATTAATTACGTAAAATAACACATCTTTATTATATCCACACAAAAGATATAACAAAGACAGAAGACACAAAGTACCACTTTCAAAGACAGGACACCAAATGGTCGGGTATATGTGAAACATAAATATTCCTCAAGACACCCCAGATTCTACACATCTCTCAACTAACACATCACTTTAATCTACAATACACATACATGAATAGAAATGTCACTAAATAACCCCTTAATGGGTTAGTGTTGGTTGGGAGATGTGTAGAATTTGGGGAGTCTTGAAGGATTTTTGTGTCTTTTGCATATACCCAGCCACTTGATGTTCCATCTCTACAAGTGGTTAATTTTTACCCCCATTTTAATTTAATTTTACGTTTATGTGGATATAATATAGATGTGCTATTTTATGTCAGTTCATGTTGTGGCAGCCTTCTTGTAGGTGTTCTACATTGTATTTGTAGGTCTATTAGTGCTGTATTTTGTTGGCCTTAGACTTGGAGGTTGTAGGTGACATAATACACGCCTGTGCAGGAGGTCTTTAAGTGATCACTTGTTCTAAACGTATATTTTCTTGTTGAAACGTTTCTTGAAGTTAAAAAAGTTTGTAATTGAATTTACTATGATACAATTTCTCCTTATTAGAAACATTTGATTTACATGCCGCTAAACTGTACCACCACCAAGCAACAACAGCGTCAAACTAATCAAGGAAAATGGAACAATTTTTCCACATATTTTTTTTCTTTGAAACATTTTCGCACTTATATTTTATATTTTAGCACTGGTAATTCACTGCCAGAGGCGATATGAACCAAGCATCACAAACTAAGGCATAGCTTTGGAAATTATGCAAATTGTCCCCTTTCATGTCAGTGTCAGTTTGCATCAATATGTCAGGATTCCTGGTGCCAATTTTCGTTCTTCTTGCTCCGATGCATGCTATCCTTGTGGTAATGGAGACCTCATCGCTTGTAAAGTCAAGGCCTCTACCACATCATTCACAGATAGACTTAGGAAAACTAGTTGGTGCCATATTCAAATGAGACACAACAAAATTTGCATCTGTATCGCAGTCAGTTATCTTTATTTTAAAGCTATTGAAATGTTCACACCTGCTCAGTGAATATCTGTCAAGTGAAATAAGCGAGATTGGAAAACTTTAGTGGGAAATGTACATTCTTTTATAAATTAGGTTTGCTGTGCTCTTGATTTCTATAAGTTGTTAATGGATGGAATTGGTATTAAATATTCTACTATATACTAACAGTCAGCAGTTAATATCATGTGAGTTTGAGCAATGAATAGTGCCACCTGGTGGAGTAGAAATTAGGGTGTATATACAGTATAATGTTAACATTATGATTCATTCACTTTTTGATCACTTTGTTGATCAATTGGTATTAGTACATTTTTATTTCTGTAATTTCAGTCTATGACTCTGGACAATTTCACCAGTGCCATGTCTGATGCCCTCAATGTTGTGCTAGTTGTGTCAAGAGCCAAAGACCTGGTTGCTGGTGATTAAACAGATTTGTAGTTATTGATGTTCTAGAGGACAGCTCCATTTAAAGGGAACCTGTCACCTAGTTTATGCCCCCCTTGCTGAGGACGGCACAAGCTAGTGTCAGACCCGCTGTTTCCAGCACTGTGTCCCTTATTCTGTAAGGTGCTGCAGTTTTAGAGTATTTAATGCTCAAATCTGCAGTTTTCAGCCAGAAAAGAGTCAAACAAAGAGTCAGTTTTTTCAGGCCCCACCCACCTAAGACTAGCTCCGCCCACCTCTACCGATAAACCTGTTACTTTGAATAGGTAGAAACCTGTGAATAACTGTCAGTTGGCGGGGCCAGTCTTTGGTGCGCGGGGCTAACACCTGCTCATTATTAAGATTTAAGCATTAAATGCTACAGCATCTTACAGAATAAGGGACACAGCGCTGGAAACAGCAGGTCTGTCACTAGCTTGTGCTGTCCTCAGCAAGCGGGGCATAAACTATGTGACAGGTTCCCTTTAAAGAAATTTACTAGTTTGGGGTCCATTTTACAGCAAATTAGTGGCCCTCCCACTATGTCATCCATTGCCTTCTTTGTTTCTGTTCACACAATGAAGCAGATTTATTATTATGTTTGTGAAGTCTTTTGGCTAGTGATGCGCCATTAGGAAGTATTTTGGTTGGCTGTCATTTATTGTGAATTTGAGGTAAAATAAGCTGTTTATGACTTACTCACCCCTTGGTAAACTTTATTCAGTCTTTAAAGAGTTTGTCCATCTTCAAATTAAAAAAATAAAAATGGGCTACACATACTTTAAAAATTAAACAAAAAAAGTTATACTTACCGTTGCAGTTACTGCCATCCCATCAGTGAATGCCAGCACCGTCCTTAGTTCTTGCTTTATCTCCTTATCTGGTTGGGGGAATTGTAAAATAGAAAAAAACTCAAAACTCACCTTTTACACTAACTGCATTTCAGCGCCAACTTCAGTCCCGATGCACCCGCTAGTAATGGTCATGTGATGCTGCAGACAATCACAGGCCTTCTTGGTCACATGCTGTATATCCGGGAAGGGATAAATGGGGCCTGTGAATTGCTGCAGGGTTATGTTTAAGTGCTGGAATGGAGTGGGTTTTACAGATGAGTTATTTTTTTTTTCTATTTCAGAACTTTACGACTGGCTGCTAAGGTTTCTCTAAAAATGGAAAATTCCTTAACGCATGTGCAGCCCATTTTTGTTTTTTTTAATATAAAAAAAGCTTAGATTCTTTAGGGTCTCGCACATTTTCTTTGCCCCTTTTACACATTTTTTCAAATATTTTTTGTTGCATACCAGAAGACTGCTGCTCTATATTTACACTACACACAAAAAGCTTGAGATCTTTGGCTTTTGATTAAAATTATGAGGCTGAACAAAAAATGTAAGGAATTTTATTTTTCAATGAGCTAAAAGCGAATATCTCTTAGCTTTAGAATGCACATGTCCAACTATTCAATGTTTCCATGGTTCAGTGTGGCAAAATTCCCAACAGGTGTTTAAACACTGAATTGCCCAATATATTTATTTAGGATCAGTTTGAATTGGGATTTAAACAGTCCTCCTCATCATGTTGCTCACATTTTGACATCTTGAGACCAAGACAACACCTTACAATTAAGAGTACCTCATCATTGCGAGGCTTCAAGCACGATGCCATCAGACTGAAGTGGCCACTGAACTTCAAGTGTTACAGAGTGTCATCAGCAGGTTGCAATAGAGATTCAGAGAGACTGGAAGAGGCACAAAAAGGCAAAGAAGTGGGCTTCCTTTGGCTACATCACACACTGATTACTGCTTCATTGTAAACAATGCCTTGCGGAATCAGATGATGAATGTCACATAACTTCAGGCACGTTTACGGGAAGTAAGAGTCATCCAAGTGTCACGTTAGACCATTCACAACCATTTACATCAGAGTGTGGTCTGCGTGCGTGCTAAACAACTGACAAGGGTACTTGACCTGGCTGATGAACCGCGTTCTCCTTATGTATGTGTTCCAAAAGAAGAAATAGAAAATAGAGCAGCACTCCTCAGAAACGGGAAACAGGGTGTGTGCCAGCCAAAGGATGGGGGACAAGAAAAGATATGCAAAAATAGGAATAAGATTGCAGCACTGTAAAAAAGATCTAAAGAGTAATACATTTTTTTTTTCAAGCTTAAAAGAAGCTCGGTGTGTGAGACGAAACATTGCTGCTGGACATGTTGGAAAGAGGACATTTTTTTACTTATATATTTCATGGGGTACGTCAATCTTCATTCATATAATCCATAGTGTCTACCGGGTTGAGCAGTGCTGAGCTTGCTATTTTTACAATTTCATTCAGTATCTTAATGTGCTATCTATGATTTTACATAGGACTGCATTAAGCATTCTCATACGATCCAGTTATGGTGATGTATATACAGTTCAGAACCCTAATAGTTAAATTCCCATCTGCACCATCTGTATCCTACTTGCCGGTTTGCTAGTAGAGCCGTATACAGCCTGCACTTCAGCCACTGAATGTACTGAGAGGCCTTACACTTTCCCACCAATGTAATTATCCTGAAGTCCCAGATCTCTGGTTTATTTGTTACCAAGCGTTATCATGCCATCATTCTCTGTGAATCCCTGGGCAGAAAGGGATAAGCACTGAGAAGGTAGCGTATCACACCTGATTACCCTCTTCACATCTGCTTTCTTTCTGCCTGTTCTATCTGAAGGACAAATTGTGCATACATCCAAGACACTAATAGCAGCGTGCAACAAAAATATATAGCTCCACTGAGCAAAACCGGCATCAGCACAGCAAAACGCGTGAGAGCACGCCTGACAATTTGCAGGAAACACCTCCTATTACTTCCAGTAACAAAAGACACAGCTGTAGGGAGCCAATTAGGGTTGTCGGCAGTCCAAATGTTTGTGACTGAAAGCAGCCTCTTGCTAATATCTCCAAGGGTCACAAGTAATAACCCTGTCATGTCGCTTGCAGTACAAATACCAGCCACTCATCAGCCCATAGTGAAGATTAATATGGGACTTTCAGAAACAAAACAACACCTCTGTTGAAGGAGACGTCTTGGGTTTACACAGAGCAAGGTGGAAAATAACATAATACATCATAGGCTGAAGCTGCTCAGAAATTAGGGCAGCGCTTGAAAATATCAGAACTTTAGAAGTAGGCCATGTTTTTTATTAACAGCAACTGCCTGACTTCAGATGTCACTGGGATAAGCCTGTAAGGTTTAGCAGAGCTCAGATTGTTCTTTAGGATGCTGTATAGCGTATGAGTTTATACCGCAGCTAATATTGAGTTCAGAAAATAAGACTGGCCTCAAACCTAATGACATGAACTTAAAGGGGTTGTCTCACTACAAGGATTGCTTTTTATGTTAAAGATCTTGCATAAACAAGTCACTTTGCAATATGTGTTCCATTAAAAAGTTCATACCTATACTGAGATATCCCCTCTTGTATGGGCTGCATCAACTCCTCAGGTCACTATAGCTACAGACCTGTTCAGTCTCTCTTGATAGGCTGTCAGCTCTAGTCACTATAGCTACAGACCTGTGGTCCTCAGCAGCTCATCACTGCAGGCCAGCAGAAGCCAGTAAAGCCAGTAAACCACTCCTTAATTCAAAAATTAAACCGACAAAACAGGACAGAGGTAAGGTGAATCGATGTAGTGAGACAACCCCTTTAATACAGCAACCTAAAAGTAATAATGGAAGATATAAATTATAGCACCATTTATCAGAGAGCCTACAACAGAACAGAAAGCCACCAGCTTGTTATTTCCTGCAAAACTGTGTAATGTTCATCGACCTCAGAGGACCCCCACAACTTTTGCGCTCCACAGTGGCTGCTACAGTTACACCTCTGATATATCAGAATTTTTTCTTATACTAATCATTCTAGCTGATATAATACCGATTGCGGCAGTTTTTTCATTCCTCCCTCTATGTAAAAATTTATATTCTCCCCAATAAAGTCAATGTCACAGTGTAGCACTCAAGATCCAGGTCAAAGCCAAATTTGTCCTGATTCTCAACACTTTGGTTCGCGAAGGCATCAATTGTTTTTTCAGCGAAAATCAATTAAAAATCTACCTCAACCCTAAGGGCATGTCCCCACTGCACGGTTTTTCAGCCGGTTTTTCAGCCGGTTTGCGGTTTTTCAGACCGCCTGAAAAACCGGCCAAAAATTAGTACAATTGTGCTCTATGGAAAACCCGTGCAGCAGTCCCCACTGCCAGGTTTTCCGTCGGGCGGTTTTGCCGCCGGCGGTCCGGCGGCAAAACATTATTGAAGCACAATCTTCCGTCCAGTTTTCGGACGGAATCTGTGCTTCTCAATGTGGAGGGGAAGGGCTTTTCTCTGCTCTCCGCGGCCGTGGGGACGGGCGCAAAACAGGACAAATACCGGCCAGCAAACCTATGCCGTGGGGATGCACCCTAACCCTGGATACTAAATTAGAGTTAGGATTAGGGTTGTTTGAAAAGTTTTAGGGGTTAGCTTATTATTATTTTATTACTATTATTATTTATTTTAGAGCGCCATTAATTCCAGGGCGCTGTACATTTGAGGGGAATTACATACATAACAAATGTTGAAAAAATACAATGGTGACAAAAATGACTAGTAACTGAAACAGAGAGGAAAGAGGGCCCTGCCTGCGAGGGCTTACAATCTACAAGGAAGAAGGGGAGAGACAGAAGGTGAGGGGCAGACATGTTTGCGGGGCCCGGGGGAGTGTGGTGGGGTTAGTGTGGGTTTTAGCTATCCTGAAGAGATGGGGTTTTTTTGGTTGCTTTTGAAATTGGTGAAAGTTTGGGGAGAGTCGGGTGTTTTGGGGCAGGAGTTCCAGATGTGGGTGAAGCACGGGAGAAGTCTTGGAGACGGTATGTGAGGAGCGATGAGAGGGAGCAAGGAGAAGGTCCTGTGAGGAGCGGAGATTGCGTGAGGGAGGGTATCTGAAAATTTGGGCGAGATGTATGGAGGGGAGAGGTTATGGAGAGCCTTGTAGGTCAGGGTTAGTAAAATTTTAACTGAATTCGTTTGGACATGGGCAAGCCAGTGAAAGGGATTGGCAAGGGGAGAGGCAGAGGAGTAGCGAGGAGAGGGTGAATTTAGAGGGCAGCAGAGGTTTAGGATGGATTGGAGGGGATTAGGGTGCTAAAATGGGAGCCACAGAGAAGGATGTTGCCGTATCAAGGGGGAGATGACGAGGGCGTGGACTAGCGTTTTAGTAGTGTCAGAGTTGAGGAATGGGCGGATGCGTGAAATATTTTTCAGGGGAGGCGGAGGCAGAGGGAGGCTTGGATGTGCGGGTTTTAAGGATAAATAATAATAATAAAAATAATAATAATAATAATAATAAAATAATAATAATAAAATAATAATCTTTATTTATATAGCGCCAACAAATTTTGCAGCACTTACAATGTGAAGGTATAATTACAGACAAAAGACAGACATTACACAGTGAAAGCTACTTCAGGTGACCACAAAGGGGTGAGGGCCCTGCTCGCAGAGCTTACAATCTAAGAGGGTGCCCGGTGGGAAAAAAATGGGGAGAATGCTAAATTTTTCAATGGCCCCACCATGCTTTATAAATATGGGGAGGTTTACATAAAAATTTGGGGGAACCTGCCACCATGACTGTACATCTATATAAAAGATAAGTGCCTGTGAGTTTCCCTAGTTAGGGGGTGACAAATGTGTGTGATAGAGGTGGGGGTTAACAATTAGTGGTTTTGGTAGGCCTGCCTGGAAGATGTGTTTCTCAGGCCCACTCTTAAAAAACTGCGAAGGCTGGGATTGTGCCTGATGGACGTGGTAGGATGTTCCAGAGAATGGGTGCAGCACTTTGCAAAATCTTGAAGAGGGGCATGGGAGGTTGGGAATGATTGTAGTCTGTAGTTTGATGTCCTTTAGCTGAGCGGAGAGAGCGGCAGGGTGGTTAGACAGAGATTGAGGAGGAGATGTAGGGGGTGCAGCACTGTGGAGAGCTTTATGAGTGAGAGTGATTAGTTTATGCTGTATTCTGTACTGGATGGGCAACCAGTGCATGACTGACACAGGGTAAGAGGCATCATATAGCGGCTGGAGAGAAAGACAAGCCGGGCTGCTGCATTCAGGATAGATTGGAGAGGGGAGAGTTTACAGAGAGGGAGCCGATAAGCAAGGACTTACAGTAGTCAAAAACGAGAATGAATAGAGCAACAATGAGAGTTTGAGTTTTTTTCCACAGTGAAAAAAAAGGACGGTTTCCCTGGAGATTTTCTTAGGTGCAAGATGTTCAAGAGGAGCCCAAGGTTATCCCAAGGCAGCGGACTTGTGGAAATGGTGGGGGGTGTGGCCATTAACGGTGAAGAGAGATCAGGTGGAGGAAGAGAGAGGGACGGTGGAAAGATGATGAATTCTGTTTTATCTACATTTAGTTTTAAGCGACGGGATGAGAAGAAGGAGGATATGGATGATAGGCATTTTGGGATCCGGGAGAGAGCTTACTGATCTGATAATGCTGAACATTGCTATTGCAGTCTAACTTCCGCATGACTTCCGGTTACTTCAACATACTGATGTAGCAGAGATAAACTTGACAGATAACAACGCGAAAAGAAGTAATGTGAAAAGAAGATTATCTAAACCTCTTTAATGCTTTTCAATGTTTTTTTTGGTTGTGATTTTAGGACTGATAACACAGCAAACTGTGATATTACTGTCAAGCTAAACTTTGCTACATCTCACTGTTACGTTAATCAGAAGCGAAGTCACACATTGAATCTAATGTCACTTCTGGTTGCTTCAACATAGGCATGATGTTTTAGTAAGTGGAAGTGACATCAGACACTGTATCTGTTACCATAAGATTGGTGACCATTACATGGCTCCTTTAGGGAAGTAACCAGAAGTGGCATTGGACGGGGCATCAGACCAAAAGTTAGGCCATAATGGGAGTGTTGTGTCAATAAGTTAACACTTGTACAATGTTAACCCTACTCCAAATACTGGGCTTTCAGAAAATAAACAAGAAACAAAGTCATAGTGATCATGGTTAGGGATTGAGTTAGAGAAAAAATTTGGGTTAGGCATTTACAAAACCAGATTTTTTTCACAAATTTGTTCGTACCTGTGTCAAACTGAACAGAGCCCCATTTAAGCAATGCTAATAACATATACCTCCAAATAAATTTGGTGTCTGTTTATGTTCCACAAGCTGCAATCTACACCACCTGTAAGCTGCTTAGATGTTTACTATAACTACTGCTAGTTTGCATTGTAGCAAATTTGGCAGGAAATTGCTCCTTTCACAAAACCCACCCACTATTTTTGAGAAGTGGCAAGAATGGCACGAAATTGAAAAAAGTTTCAAAGTTTGCACAGCTTCTAAATCCAAAATACTGGCAAGAAGCTGTTAATCGATACCCCCTTTGCTGTGCAGGTCAAGTACTGCAGTTTGAAATGCTAGCATTATGCACGTAGGGCTGAGCTGCAATACCAGACACAGCTGGTTGTCAGGGGTGGCACAATTCCTGGTAAAAACAAGACCTTTCTTCTAATCCCTTACAAGCCTTTTTAATGGGTTCTGCTGACAGATCAATTATTTTTTGTTACTAAATATGTGACGAGAGCATAATTCAGAATATTTATGTGAACTCATGATCTAATTCAGAATCATCAATATGTGAAAAAAGATGCAGCCGGTCCCCATGCGCCATGCCCTCACCTCCGCTACATATTTACATCTGCAATGCAGCCAACGATGGCCGCAAAGCTACATTCATCAAACATCTCCTTTAGCACTTAATTATTTGCTAGTTAAAGCACCTGCATTTAAAATTGTACTTGAAGGATGAAGACGTCTTGGTTGCATAATTTGTAGGAATTATGCATAAACCCACAGCCACTTTTAAGATGTCTTTAATAAACTGGAAATAGGTAATCAAAATACTGCTGCGTGTAAGTGCTAGTTGCTTACGTTGTGTATATCTTATTCAAATTATGCATAAAACTACTGTTTTTATCCCAAAAGTGGGTTTTAATTCAGTTTATACTCATGGTTAATTAAAAGATTGTCCTCTTCAAAAACTCTATATGTGCATTTCCCCAAAAAACAGCAGCAGTAATGTGTTCTTCAGTTCTCCTCTTTTAAAGTTGTTATGTACAGTATTTACTTATGGTAAATCGGTGAAGCTGGGTACCCTGTTCTAGAGATGAGTTGGTAACACAGCGGCTGGATCCCCACCAATAGAACATCTGTCACCTATTCAGCAGATAAGTGCTAAATGACAGAGATTAGAATGCTCCTTTAGGTAAGATCATGGACGTAACTATAGCCGTAGCAGCCATAGGGTTGAGGGGACCCACACAGGTAGAAGAACATTGCTCCTTTTTGTAGGGAACAAATAGTTGTTGCTTTCTGCTCTTCTGTACTACTATTTGGGTTCTCTGATAAATGCTGGTTACTTCTGCTGTTGTATTAGTGTATTGCCATTTGGTGGGGAGGCCCCATCTCATTTTTCTGTGGGACCTTATGAATTCTAGTTACACCTCAGAGTAAGATACAGAAATAGTGTTGCTTGAATAGGTTCCTGTTCGGTTTGACACTGGTTCAGCAGTACTTTGGATATAATTCTGGCTTGGGGCATCGAAACCTCTTTTTTTTCTAACCCTTACCATAACTGGATCCTTTGCCCTAACCATAACCCTAACACTAAGAGCACATTAGAGACGGGTTTTGTCAAAACTCATCTTTTGCCAAGTAACCATGGGCAAAAAAAGTGATTTTAGACCTAAAAAAGGTTCAAACATGTAGAAGATTTAGATAGGGTTTTTAATGGGTTTTTACAGATAAACTTACTGTTTTGCAGAGCTCTCCATGCGGAATCACTTCTGGTTACCATAACATAGGTGTTACACCTATGTTATCTGAAAAAAAGCATGCCCTTAAACATTTTTTTATATTTTCCCTATAGTGTTCTCCTTCGTGGGTATGCAGGGGGTTGGTGACATAAGTAAGCATTTTTTTGGTCTTTTTCATTGTTTTTAATCTTTTGGACCTAATGTTGTGCTAATAAAATCAGTGATTTTGACTTTAGCATTTATATTCTTCTAGGTGTACATTGCTTGTAGGTCTGGTCTTCTAGACATGGCTTTAAATTATATTTACAAACCTTCCTGGTTTATCTGAGAGTTTCCTGGAAACCAAAAGAGGCAGAACATATGTATACCTCACCCCAAAATATGGAGCTGGGCAGATCAGAGACAGGAATAAATCTTCTTGAGATAAAAGGTTGGCAAATACGCTTAAAATGCAACAAATCCTAGCACATTTTTGTTAGTGCAAAGGAATCCAACCATTATTTAATCCATAAGATTAAATGAGCCTAAAAATATGGCAATTCTATCAAACAACTTGCGGCACTGTAATAGATTTGCCGCATCCTTAGACTGGGCCCATCTTGCTTGGTACTCATTTTCTGGGGTTAGTCAAAACTGGCCCACTAAATTTTCAGATCAAAGAAATCTAGTTTAGTTGCCTTTAAGGACTACAGTAACTCTTGCACTGCTACATCTGTATACAATTTGATGAAGAAATATGAATACACAAAGCACTGAATGGGAATTAGGCCTCAAATGGTGTTTACTTTGTAAATCCCCTAATTGCTCTACCGGAGATTTTTCTTGTAATTACATGAAGTATGTGTTACATGTAAATTACATACAGGAGAAATGTGTGCACATTACAAGTAGCTCCCCATGCTGCAATTAGTACAAAGGCTTATTAAATGCCGAACAGACACAATACAATGTACAATAAAAACACATCCATTATTGTTTTTTATGCTATAATTTCTGTTTTCTCCCCTTGTATTTTATTGGACAACCACAATGTTTATAATGAGGTCGTTAATAATACATTATTGGTATTATCTAATGTATTACAAATGACAAAGACCCAATTTACTACAATTTGTCTACAATTTGTCTGGTACTAAAATTCAGTTCTACATATTGGTCAATATGCCCGGATAAAAAAAAAAGCCCCCCCCCCCCCCCTCCCCGCCCAAACTCACGTATTGTTAAAGCATTGAGAGGATAGGCTACATTTTAAATAACAAAAAAGCCTTTTAAACACTTTTGCTTATATGGGCGTGTTAAAACTTAAAGAAACCCAAGATGGCGGGTCTAGGTATTGCCACATTGTTACATTTGCTTAATGAATGGTATTTAAAGTCTTTAAAATGGTATTCATCTAAAGATATAGAACACGTGTATAGTCACTATAGAGTTTCTCTGTTTTCACAAGTTTTTTTTTTAAACAAGGCCAACCACAGAATGTTCCAAACTTCAGAAATGTATTGTAACCCAAGGAGAATATATCAGTAAGTGTTCAAAACTCCTGCAGTGCCATCACAGAAAAAATTAAGCACTACTTTATACCTATTGAAGTCAAGAGATAGTTTGTTTAATGCATGGACATACTAAGTCCTACATAGACACTCTTTGTAGCAAATTTCACTTCTGTCTAATAGTTAATGGTTCAGTCCTCCTCTCTTAACTCAGAATTCTTTATTAGGGTATTTGATAATGGTTTCTCTTAACCAAAATACCGGTTTCAGAAAAGTTTAGGAGTCTTGTCTCTAAGGAGTCTTAAGACATTGACCATCTTCACTTGATGGTGGTCCTAAATAAAGGGCTTCCCATAAAAAGGTATTTTGAGAAGCTTTTAAATAAATAAAACCCCCGTGGGGTTTGAACCCAAACCAATCAGTTGCTTTTTTAATTTGATTAATTTTCTCTTTTCCTGCAATCCATCTTCAAGCTGGTTATATCTTCTCCCATGCTATTCAGCCTTGTATGGCTCTGCAAATGCTGTGTACCAAGTGGTGTACAGCAATGTTTTATAAATAAAAAATAAAGCTAATAATGAGAGTTCGCATACACCGCTAGAATGAAGCAATTGGGGATTCATTTACTTTCATAAACTTTTGTTTCTTTACTATAAAATTTAAATCAAAGTTATTATTAAAGAACAAATACTTCACCCCCATAATAAAGCTTGACAAAAAGGGAAACCCAAAGGATAGATGATTTGTGATATATGGGGGAATTGGCCCCAAAAATAAAATGATACGGGCAAGAGTCTTGTAGACATATAGGATATTAAATACATATATTACATGTCTGTAACATCAACTACACTTCTTTAACTTAAGTCAACTACATTTTATATCAGCTACCAATATCGATGGTTCTAACTTCACTGTTTTCACAATGCACATATCAGTCAGTTCAGTAACATGTGCGGCTCTACTAGACTGAAACTGCGGTTATTTTGATCATGAGAATCCCTAAATATTTTGAAGAACACCAATCAATTAAATCTTAGGGTATGTTCACATGGTATATTGCGGTGCGTGCTGTATGTGCCACAATACGCCAGGTGCTTTAGAAGTTGAAAACCCCCCAACGCATATTCAAAACACTGCAACCCCTCCCATTGACCCCCTTTTCCCCAAAAACCCTATAAATGTTGAGTAACAAGTCTCAATGACAGCTATAAATTTACCGTATTTATGGATAAATCGGACAACTGAATTTGCAATTACGTGCCGAATTAGCCTCAAAAATATCCTTGTAAATATACCCAAAAGAATTGTCTCCTAAAAGATTAGTTGAAATGGGGGGAACAAAAATCTAAGGATGTATCCTTGGTTACTATTGGCAAAGTGCTCGGTTTTAGAAAATGGGCCCGGGTTTTAATGTGCTTAGCAACATTTTTGTTTACTTGTCAGGGAAGCATTGTTCCCCCAGGTCGTCACATGCAAAGGAAAGGCATGAAGAGGGGGGGGCAGGATGGTGTTTGGCAGCAGGGGGAGAAGCGGGAAAAGCAGGGGGGTTTGTGTTTGTATCCTCTTCACTGTCTTCCCCTCCATCCTTTGCTGCCAATCACACATCCCTGTGGCTGTAATACATTCCCCCGCCCCTTCATGCCTCTTGTCCTGCATTCGCTGCCAAATAACACACCCCCCCTGAAATGTTCCTCACTGTTTCTCCTCCATGCCTCCAAATACACAAACCCTCCCCCCTCCCTTCACTGCCTTTCCCTTTGCCGTGCATGACCTGGCGGGACAGAATGCTTCCCTACCAAACAAACCCCGTTGCTAAGCACATTAAACCACCCTTCTCTAAACCATAGCACTTTGACAATAGTCCAAACATACATCCTTAGATTTTTTGGTCCCCACATTTTAAACTTAATCTTCGTATGAAAAACCCCCCTTTAAAGAAAACCCTGTGACAGGGGGCTGTGATGTTCCTCTTTTTATTCCTTTTAGAAATTTTTTTTTTACTGAATCAGTCAGATGGGTGTTACCATTCCAATGTTCAGAGGGGTGTCTCCCTGCACACATGACTCTGTTATCATTGATTGAACAATAGCAGACTGAGTTGGGACAACTCCCCAATTGGCAACACCCACTGAAATTCATAATACATTTCTGAAATAAAAAGGGGACAGTCAACACGCGAAAGGGGATTTTTACAAATCAGACTTTCTAGGCAGATTCTGCTTTGAAATCCTCATTGAAAACAAACAAATAAAACGATTCCCATTGACCTTAATAGAAAATATACATTGTAGTTCATACAACATGTAATTTTGAACAAGCACATTCTATGGACAGTACGTACAAATTTACTTTTGAAGTCAGTGAGATGGCTAAAATCCCCATGCAATAAACACCTAAAACATTTGTGTATATAGAATGAGGATTTTAACATGGATCCCTGTCCAAAACCAGCAGGAATTGCTCTCTTTGTAACTGCAAATTGCCTGTTAGACCAAAACAGAAAACTGCATCTAAATTCGTATACATGAAGCATGTAGTTTAATAAAAAAAATACCTGTTGAAAGCGGGTTGGGCAATGAGGATTTTAACGGCAGAATCGTTGTGGATTCCATGTGTAAATTTTTCTTTGTCGTGTTAACATTCCCTCACAAGAAATTATGCTCAATAATTGTTATTTCACATGGAACACAAGTATGTATTAAAACAGACCCATTAGGAGATGTCACAGAATTCAAGATGTTCAAGAATTTAAAGGGGTTGTTTACCTCCTTAGAGAATCATACCAGCAGCTACTAGGATCCCAATAAAAGAAAAAAAAATATATACCCCCCTTCCCCCAGTGCCCAGTTTTTCCCGTGGCGCTCACTTTGATGGGGACCTAAACAACACTCAAAGATGATGGATGTAAGTCGAGGCACATGACCACTTCAGCCAATCAGCGGCTGCAGCATTGACATCCCCACTCAGAAGTGACAGAATGAAAACAGAAGACGGTGGTGATGCTGGAACCGGGGACTGGAGGAAGGTGAGCACGAGGTTTTTTTTTTTTAATTTTACTGGAACCCAAAATTTTTTCTATGATTTTCCCACAAAAGGGGGACAAAATTTAAAAAAAGTTCAAAAGAAAGAAGTTTTTGGTTAATTTTTGAGTTAAAGTAGCATCACATGTTTTATGTAACTTGTGTATACAGACATGTCTCTCTTACCTACACCACATTGTACCTGTATAACATATGCCAGTGTTTTATATTTTTATAGTTTCGTTTTTAGTACAAATATTCAAGTTCATTGAAGATCATATATAAAGAAAAAAATTTTAAAATAAGGTTCATAAACGTCTAAAACAAGAATAGTGCACATCCCAACATATTTTTGGCACATTTCACCTGATAAAATGGTTTAATTGCTTCTTCATTTAGTTGGTTCTGCATTCTCTAGCTCACAGCAAGTGTTGTGAGTCAAAGTCAAAGTCAAATTCAATCTAAATATGAGCAATTCAATTCGGATTGACCCAAATAGATTTTTGGTAAACTACCCCCCCCCCCTCGAAAAAAAAAAAACATGGCTTGGGTTTGGGGGTTTTTTTACCGCAAAACTGTGCTCCAAAATCACTTCCACCAAACCACAACAAGTTACCTGGTGTTCTTGGAAGTGACATTACATAGCAGTAAACATCAAAGTGACTGGAAGTGCTATGGGAAGGGGGAAACAACCTGAAACCCGAAAAAAACCTTTAAAACAATTTTGGGGGTTAGGGTTACGGTCAGGATTAGGGCAGGTTAAGAGTGAAAAAAATTCAGATGTGGAATGTCCCAAACCCAGATTTTTTTCTCAAATTATCGATCAGTGTTAAATTTGGGAAAAGGGCAGATTTGGCAACACACTTACAAATCTTTCCACAAATTTAATATAAAATTATTTAGCTCACAAAGTGGAGATCTCAGATATAGGCCTTTTGTAAAGGTGAATAAAGCCCAAGGCAAAGATCAAAATAGGGCCCCTTCTGGTTTTGAGTAAGTCTACCACACCCCAACTTCCTGTGACAGAAGAAATTGGGGACATGGTTTTTGAAAATGTCTAGGTCTAAGACTTTCCTTGTTCCAAGCAAACCAACAAGTCCCCTTTTATTGCATATTTTTCTGAAAAAAAAATGGTTTTCTATGGCCAATAGCTTGCCAAGAAGTTTTTTATAATGTGGCCCAAGGTTTTTGTTTGCCCCATATCCCTTCTATGATCCTTAGGTCTTGTATACTCTTATCTGTGTACAAGGTGGTCATTGGTGTGGCCGTTGGTACTGTCCGCTGGCCCCATAGCAGCATGGCTGTAGGCCTTTGATCTTAGGTACGGGGGGACAGTTTACTTGCTTTCTGACATAATTATTGCTGCCTAATGAGTGCAATACTTAAACAGTTCTCTACGAGGGTATCTGCTGCTTTACAAAAATCATTGCTCAGAGACTGGAACTTTTCCACTGTTAATAAGCTGGAGCCCCTAAGTTTCACACAGTGTTTTTTTTTAGAAATACGCCACAGCCTTTTTTGATGCATTTTTATAGTTAAATCAAAAAGCGAATAAATAGGAAATATGAGGGAAGGATTTATACTTCTTCCTGGATCCACTTCCAGTTTTTGCTTGAAAAAAACACATGAAAAACTACAGTGGCTTTATTCCAAAAACGATTGTATGTGAAATTACCCTTAAAGTGACAACCCATCTGCTTTTCACGAAGAACTCCGAGGGACTGGCACAGCCCTGACTCTAATTAGCGGCATTAAATAGTAATTTCATCATGAATACAAGCCGCATACTGCAGGCAGAAGAAACTGGATTTTATTTGCCCTTAATATTACCTTATGTGCCATATTCCTGTTATTAATGTGAGAGTGAGAGATTGAATAGCAATAGAAAAAGCATTAACCACGAGCGACAATGTCCCTTGCCTTCTGATGCAGATACCGTACTTTGGAATCAACATAATTACATACTTCTAGCCCACAAAATAATTTTGTGGATGAAATAAATCCAGCAAAATTAGGTTTATTAATCCCTGCAAATGAGAATCTATACAGATGCTAAAGGGTTAATCTGAGCATAATTTATTACTGAAGCATATTGGTGTACATTATTAATATTAGGCCCATTAATCATTTATTTATACTAGTCAAGCACGGTCTGTTAAGCATGAATATACCAGCAGGAGGTAGAGACGTAGCAGAGCCGAGTTTGTGAGGGATAAGTTTATCGGCTCGGAGAAGATTTAATTTGTGGTTTTATACAGATGAACTTAAAGAGGTAAAAAACATCCACTGCCTTCCCTTAGGCTACTGTAGACCATTCATGTGTTTACGATGAGGGTCCAGTCTTCAGGATCAAGGCAGAGCAGCCACAGTGAAGGCAGCTGAGCTGCAGTACCAGAAATGGCTTCAAATGTATAGAGAGAATCCCTTAGATAGACCAACCATATGATGAGGGTCCAACCTTTGGCCAAGAGGGCCACAGTGAATGCTGAAACAGTTGAATATATGGACGCACTGCTTTACCTAGATAATCACTGTCAACAGTAGTGCTTCAAAGAACATGG
The DNA here is from genome assembly GCA_025379985.1 of Phyllomedusa bahiana. Taxonomy (NCBI): domain Eukaryota; kingdom Metazoa; phylum Chordata; class Amphibia; order Anura; family Hylidae; genus Phyllomedusa; species Phyllomedusa bahiana. The sequence continues at coordinate 7,453 of JAODAL010026512.1, read as the reverse complement.
CAACTCTTATGTTTTCTTGATCAGCAGGAGTCTCTGGAACTGGACCCCTGTGATCAAACATTTATGGGTGATCCTAACCTAAGGTCTTTAATGTATTTTCCAGAAAAAAAATCTTTAAAGGAGTTTTCTCACTACAAGGATTGCTTTTTATGTTAAAGATCTTGCAAAAACAAGTCACTTTGTAATATATGTTCATTAACAGTGTCCTACCTATTCCTAGATATCCCCTCTTGTATGGGCTGCATCAGCTCCTCAGGTCGCTATAGCTACAGACCTGTCCATTCTCTCATGATAGGCTGCCAGCACTGGTTGCTATAGCTACAGACCTGGCTTCTGAAGCCTAGTAAAAGCCAGTAAACACGCCCCTGAATTCAAAATAAAACCAAGAAAACAGGACTGAGGTGAGATGAATCAATGTAGTGAGACAACCCCTTTAAGACTTAGAGGTATGAATGATAAATTCAGCTCTGCTACATATATCTATATTGGGGTCTTATTCTTCATCTTTTAGAAACATTTAAGAATGTTGTTGTGTTATTAAAGCTCTTTCCAGTAATCTCATTATCATCTTAATCAAACCCTAAGTGAAGAATTTAATGAAGACAACAAAAAGAAGGAAAAAATTCCCTCTTCCTCGCCATATGACCTTCATTTGACTCTCGTGTAATTAGTTGCTAAAATAAATCACCCTCCTCATAATATGCAAAACTACCACTAAAAACTGTCATTGAACCTCATTTAATTATACAATACACCAGATACCAACGACATATTAAGAAGAGGCAGAAATATGGTCTGTGCCTATGAAACTAAATTGGGTACATTGTTCTATATTTCTGTGATTTGTATTCAAGGTTGAATGCTGTAACAAGGTCAGGGTGATAAGATGCAAGGAAAAAGAAAATTATAAAATGGAATGACAACAATTATGGAGAAGTAAAGAAATCTGTAGTACAATGTTGTAGAAATATATTAGATAGACAGACAGAAAGATGATAGACAGATAGACAGACAGACAGACAGATAGATAGATAGATATGGAGATAGATAGATAGATAGATAGATAGATAGATAGATAGATAGATAGATAGATAGATGCACAGGCATAACCATTTAACATGGACCGATAGACTTAAAATTAGGCCTCACTCCCCCATGACCAAGTTCAGAACATGAAAAGCTTATCTCCCTAATGCACCGGTATAAAGCACACAGTGGTGTCTCAGTACAGAGATAATGCACACAGCGATTCCATGGTACAGGGATAATGTATACAATGATATCTCAGTACAGGAATGATGCACCCAGTAATGTAACAGTACAGGGACAGTGCACACAGTAATATCACAGTACAGAGATAATGCACATAGTGATGTCAGAGTACAGGAATAGTACACACAGTAATATCACAGTACAGAGATAATGCACACAGTGATGTCACAGTAGAGGGATAATACACACAGTGATGTCACAGCACAGGGATAATACACACAGTGATATCACAGTAGAGTGATAATACACACAGTGATGTCACAGTATAGATAATACACACAGTGATGTCACAGTACAGATAATACACACAGTGATGTCACAGTACAGGGATAATACACACAGTGATGTCACAGTACAGATAATACACACAGTGATATCACAGCACAGGGATAATACACACAGTGATGTCACAGCACAGGGATAATACACACAGTGATATCACAGTACAGGGATAATAAACACAGTGATGTCACAGTACAGATAATACACACAGTGATGTCACAGTACAGGTAATACACACAGTGATGTCACAGTACAGGGATAATACACATAGTGATGTTACGGTACAGGGATAATACACAGTGATGTCACAGTACAGGGATAATATACAGTGATGTCACGGTACACAGACAATGCCCTCAAGAATGTCTTAATTAATACATGGAAAATGCTTACAATGCAGAAAATTATACATGTGATGTCGCAGTACATCACAATCATACACACAATCATAACAAAGCCCATTAACAGTGTGTATAAGAAGTATAATAGAGTGATGTCACAGCACAGGAATAATGCAAAGTGATAAGTTACAGTATGAATATTCATAGATAATGAAATTATGAGGATAATGCATATGATAGAGTAATGTGAAAAGTGAGGTTATCGCACCTAGTCAATGCACAGTGTTGTCACAATTCAAGGATAATGTACTCAGTGATGTCACAATACAGGAATATTGTACATAGTGATGTCATAGTTGTGGGATAATGTGCACTGTGTGCTTGTTGCATTGGGTTAATGTACATAGTGATGTCACAAAACAGGAGTCATGCACACAGTACCAGGATCTACACAGTGATATCACAGCGTAGAGATAATGCTCACAACTGTATTATAGCATAGGAATAACCCTAAATGTAAGTCAATAAGTACACTATGCATATGGAAGGATAATGAGGAAGGTGGGATAATGCACTCCGCTGTGAGGTTATAGCACATGGTTAATGCACACAGTGATGTCACAGTACAGAAATAATACTCACAACTGTATCATAGCACAGAAACAAGGCAGGTAACACAAAGTATAATGCAGTGATGTCACAGTACAGGAATAATGCAAAATGTGATGTCATAGAGAGGTTACCCTGGTTAGACAGAGAGACAGAGAGAGACAGACAGACAGAGACAGAGAGAGATTAGATAGATAGATAGATAGATAGATAGATTGATAGATAGATAGATAGATAGATGTCATATAAATTAATTCTGTGATGCTCCAAAACTCCTCATTGTACAATCTTCTATTTTTGAGCATTGCTATAGATAAAATATTCACAATCTTGTCATAACAGGACACTGTAAGCAATTTATAAGTGTGAAATATCAATAAGCCTAAAACTCATTATACAGAAAAAAAATTTAAACTTCTTAAACCAAAAAGTTATGTTTATTTTGCATGACTATACATGGGAAATAATGAAATCACAGCAAGTGATAAAACAATCAGCCTACCATGTACTGTATGTATCAGCCAAGGTATTGATTGGAAAATGAGATCTGACCTTGACAGTGAAGGAGTAAATTGCACATTAGTGCAGTCACTTTTAATTTCCCACAGCGCTGAAAAATGAAAGGCTTCAGTTTTACTGAGACTGGGTTAAGATCACAATTGCCCTTGAACATAAAAGCCCATTTAAATGTGAATGAAAGGACAGGTAGCAGATCATTGCAGTTTTCAGTCTAATATTTGGACTTCAAACATGGAAGTTACAGTTCCAAAGTATCAAGACCAGAACAGGATGTGTTAGAAACATCTTTAAGACTTTGTAGTGCTAGATATCGGCCGGATACAGGTTGCTGTGCCCAATAGACCATAAAATGGACTCTAGTATATAAATTGTATGTAAGAGTTATACAGTAATAAATATACCACCATGCTAGACCAGCCTATCCTATACAAATAGATTGCCCAATCAGAGTAAAAAATGAGTAACAAATGCCTACAGGTGACCATTGTAACTATTCAAAGATACTACATAAATGTAGGACCAGATGTTCACAATCACCATCAGTCCTATAGCGCAACCAAACGCCACTTAGCACAAAAATAACCATGAAAACAGTGAACCAAAATAGCAGAAATAACCGCTGGCTTACCCAAAAGGTTGATCACCCGTCTTCTCTTCCACCATTGCACAATAAAGCCACAATAGTCCTCCTTACTCTGATAAACTGACTAGCGTGCGCTCCGGCCGGCAGTGCTCACTTCTCTGACTGGTAGATCTGGTGAAGTCACCATCACTACAAAGTCTACAATCAAACTACCGACGCGTTTCGGAACAGACATATTTCTTCGTCAGGGGAACAAGGGCTCATAACGCCGAGCCTGAAACGCGTTGGTTTCATTGCTGTTTGTACCTTACAACACTGGATTAACAAATAAATCTACTTTTCTTGTGCACGTTACCGCTGGTTCCTGTTCATCTGTGCTATGTTTAAACGAAGGAATACGACTATTCTGAAACGCGTCAGTAGTTTGATCCACCTTTCGGGTAAGCCAGTGGTCATTGCGATTGTGATGGTGATTGTGAATGTCTGGTCATACATTTATGTAGTATCTTTGAATAGTTACAACGGTCACCTGTAGGCATCTGTTACTCATTTGTTACTTATATTGAGCCATCTATTTGTATAAGATCACCTGGTTTAGCGCGGTGGTACATTTATTACATGTTTTATGCTTGTTTTTTACAAAACAATACGGTGTGTGTGCAGTTCCACCCTAAACACTGCTGCTTTTATCTCAGCTGCAGAGACTGTATATAGTGTTTTGAAGAGCTATACAGTATTAGACTTAAATGAAAACTTTCTATTTGCTAGGAGTGACCACTAGGTGCAGCGTAATGCATACTGTTTTAGCATTGACTTTAATGCAGGACTCTCCTAGGCTCCATCTAGTGACAACTGTAGCTAGAAATGGACCATTTAACTTTCTTACTGCCCTAAGAGTTCTGTCTTAGTGAAACTGAGCATGACCAATATTAAGATATGTTCTCATTAACTGACAGTAAGCATAAATTTGTATGGTTAGCATACCTTTTTTGGAAAACATAGTCAAGCAGATCCTGCAAAAAGTATATGATGTTTATATTTTTTTTACTACGCATTAGGCTATGTATGTAATTGTACAACTGTAAGGTCACTATCTTGGTGTAAATATAAAAAATCAAACAAAACAATGAGATGTGAATGGAGGCTTAATGAAGTACATCTCAGACATGACAACATATGCTGTAAATGGCTGATACATGTGGGTCTCACCTCTCAGATCCGCACAGTTTCGAGAACAGGGGTCTCAATAATGTCTGAGATGAAAATATGCCTCTAAGAACACGAAACAGAGGTAAACTTACATACATACACTATAGAGGATTAGAAACCCTAAGATGACTTGATAACAGTGTGTCCTACTACTGGAAGCAAGCATTCTATTTCCCTGCAGTGCCTCCACAGGGCAGATGAAGCATTACACATGAACTGAAATCAATAGGCTTTCTTCAGGAAGTTTAAATTTGCCTAGGCCTCAACATCTATTTACTGTTGCTAATGGATGAGAATCCTCAGAATTTTCAAACAGAAAATGAGAAAATATTATCTCTGTACCAGAAGAGATTATTTAAACAGATAAGTCCAAATTTCAGATCTGAGAGGTATTGCATTGATTTAACACTTCCCAAAACGACTGTCGCTGTCTATAGACCAACGAAAATAAGTCTCAGTACTGTTATCCCGGATGACATTGCACATCTTATGTATATAGTTTAGAATTTCATATTCGCCAAAGCCCTAAACCTTAACTGTAGTATAAAATCTATACAGACGAAATATATTCCACATTATCAGGACAATTCCTATACATGTTACATTTTTCTTCTGGGATCAATAACTTTAGGCCTTTTTGACATTTCTCAGCTCAGATCACATCTTGCCTCCATCTACTTTGATTTACAAGATAGAAATTGATTTTGTAACCTATACTGCTTTGAAAGCATGTAACGGTTTTACTAATCAACTTTACTCCTCAATGAATTGCAGCATTTTAATGGTTCTCAGTTTTAAAGCTCTCAGCACCCAGACATTTCCTGTAAAATACTTTAATCTTGTCATTTTCCCAAGTTTATTGATATTAAAGTGTTTCATCGGAATATATGAACAGATTAGTAAATGATTTGTCTCAGAGTGTGTAGTACCATATTTTAGCCTGAAGGGGTCATTACTTAGTACTTAAATATTTCAGTATTTAGATATTTAACCCCCTATTTCTTCTACAAAACCATCATTTCCCAGACCTGACCATATCTCCATAATAATACATAACATTGTTAAAATCTCAAGGGCAGCTGAGACGAAACAACATAGGGACCCTGTTTTTTTTAACTGAAAATTCGGGAAGAGTGAGGTACTACCTATAGCACATCTTTTTAATTACTCTCCATAACATTCCTACCTAATTGGACAATCCATTAGTGATTACAAGCCTAGGATGAAAATAATTAGCGCAGTCCTTTATTTGTAATCTAACAATAGGTCAGATTGTACATATGGTATTGCAACTCCGGGAACGCCTGGGCCTCAAGTCAGAATCATTATAGTGACTAAAAAATATTACACTAGTGTAGGTAAAGTATGAAAAAGACACAAAACAGTTCATGTGTTATACAGTATGTAAGACTAAGAAAAAAAAATGTATCCAGCAAAATATCGACATAAAATAAAATAATCCATGTTTATTGACTCTAATTAAAAACGTAGCAGTTCAATCAGATAGCAGTTCAATGGCATGTTTTTGGATATAAGGGCAGAATGTACATGGATGCTGTGTGAAGTTCAGCAATTTGAGTAGAGTTGTTGGAGCTTGTCCCAATTTGGTTTGACACTGGTTTGACCAGACTTTTAACAAAGTTCAGGTTAGGAATATGCCAACCCTGACCCTAAAAACCTGATCCTTACCATGACCCTAACTCAAAATTGGGGTTAGGGTAAGGCCTTTTTACTAGTATGTAAGGATTGCTTTATCAGTCCACAGCTCTTCCACACCAGCGGGGCTCTTGGTCACCTTCAGTCTGATGTCACTTAATGTGACATAATGTAAGTTTGGACCAAAAGTGACGTTAGACCGAAAGCACCTTTGGACTGAAAGAAACGTAGAGTGATGAGTTAAGCCTTTCGCGCCAGTAAAAAAAAACTGTAACCCTGACCCACACTTTTGGTTGAGGTAATGGTTTGGTTGATTTGTTGGTCATTTACATCAACAGTGCTAAACCACACTGAATCACTTAGATTCTAGTCAAATTCAGGTCAAATTTCAATCTGACCCAAATCCGCAGTGCAACAAGGTATTAGCATAAACATTGCGGATAAGTTATTGCAAAAAGCTTATCATGAGCAAGAGCCCACTAAATTGTCTTTTGTAATCTTTAACAGCACTTATCTAGCTTGCTTAACATTTAAGAATATGAATCAATGGTAAGACCTGAACCTAATTCAAGATACCAGGGACGCTGTGACCGATACTTTGAAATAATGAAAGTTACCAGGGACAAATCGTTAAAATCTGGGTCACTCCATAGAGATCATCAATAACCGCAGACCATGAACTAATGGTCACGTGTACCTCCCCAGCTCTGCTACGGCACAGTGATGGTGAATTTGCTATTTATGCCAAAGCTTGTTCTTGAACATAACATACTTTATTTCCATTACAACCTGTTCCAAGTACAAGTGAACACTGCACGACTCAATGATTTAAGCGTGATAAAGCCACCAGTTATTATCCTAACCTTGACAAGAAATTCTACTCACATTTTCCTGAAACAATGAGGTAAACACAATTGCATGCATTATAGCAGGGGTAAAGCACGGCCATAAAAAAAAAACAGTTTTAAATTTTAAATTTAAA
>JAODAL010026511.1:0-56667 GCA_025379985.1 Phyllomedusa bahiana | reverse complement strand
TTTAATGGGGCACTTTAAAAACGCAAGGGAGAGAAAGGAAGGGGAATTTTTAAAATTTAATGAAAAAATTTCAGACTCTGCAAAAGGGTTTAAATACCCTGCTAGTTTTATTCCTATTTTGGAATGTGAGGCCAAAAAAATTACACTGGGGGGTGTAATAAACGGCAGATTTACTGCCCCCCTCGTCATGCCTCACAAGTTTCCAGATGTTAATTGTTTGACCTTTTTTAAAATGACTTGTTTGCTTAATTGCATTTTGTTATTTTTTAAAAAATTCAAAGACCTTTTGAAGGTCCATGTCTTGTGTGTATAAAAAGCCTGTGATTTTTAAATTTCTTGTTATATCAATGTCAAAGGGGGGAGTATTTCCTCAAAAGCTCACCATCAAATATACTCAGTTAGCCTCTAAAAGGGGTATCCCTGATTTCTTCACTTTTCTACGCAGAAGAACAGTCAGCCCAGGGAAAAGGGGGTCTGACCAGATTGTGTATTGCTCACACTGCCCTGTTTTTGCCTGACGAAGAAACCAACCCCAGGGTAAAGGGGGTGCCTGACCAGACTGGTTTTGGCCACATGCCCTGTATGTATACCTGCAAAAGAACAACCAGGGGAAAAAGGTGGTGCCTGACCCAGACTTGTGGTTTTGGGTCACACTCCCTGTATGTATGACCTGCAGAAGAACACCAGCCCACGGTAAAGGTGGGCTGGAGCCGGAGTTGTCAAATTGGCTTCTCACTCCCCTATGTTGCCCTGAGAAGAAATAACAAAAGTTATTGGTCGCACAAAAATGGCGCCATAGCGCAAATTTAAAAAAATAGAAATGTTTGGAATTTTTTTTTTCGGTACTAAAAAAAAAACAAAAAAAAAACCCCCTGTTTGGTATTGCCGGATGCAGAAAAACCTTTAAATACAGAGAAAAAGTTATATTCCAAAAAATAAACCCGTAAAAGCAAAATACCCGGAAAACATGGCGAAAATATGGTTTTTTTCACAATTTGCCCCACTTGGAATTTTTTTTGCGGTTTTTTCCCTAATTCTATGACAGTGAAAAACACCCTAGAAAGTAACTTGTCCCCGCAAAATAAAAGCCTCATGAGTCTATGTAGGGGGAAAAATAAAAAAGTTTGCTCTGGGAATGCGAGGAGGAAAAAAAAACATATCGACAAAAAAAAAAAAGCCGGGCCTTAAGGGGTTAAAACATCGATCAAATGGGACATCTTGGTGCAATTTTGGGATTTTTGGGTGGAACAAGACATGATGTCCCAGATGTGCTTGGGTGCAGGTCTGCTGAATGGGCAGGTCACTCCATAGCATTAATGCCTTCATCATGCAGGAACTGCTGACACACCTCAGCCACATAAGGCCTAGCATTGTCCTGCATCAGAAGGAGCCCAGGGCCCACTGCACCTGCATATGGTCTCACAATGTAGTTTAGGGCCCTCTGTAGGTAGTCTAGGGCCCCTTGTAGTTCGTTTAGGGCCCGAGTAGGTAGTTTAGGGCCCCCTGTAGGTAAGTGCTCACCTTTCTCCGCTCCCTCGGCATTTATCTGCTTGGGGCCTAGGATAAGAAGCTGGGCAGGCAGCGCGATGATGTCACTTCCTTGCACCCCCTGCACAGCCATGAGACTAGGGATGAGCGAATTGATTCTGATGAAGTGGAATTCGTTTTGAATTTCAGGAAAAATGCGATTCTAAACGAAGCCGAATTTCCTGGCGATTCATGGTAACGATTCGTCTTTTTTCCTAAAATAGCCGCGAGCACATGGCGTGACATGGGGCAAAGAACTATGGGAGAAAGTAAGGAATGCCCTCAATGCCATGACATGCAGACAATCAGCAGCCAGCCATGTGATGTCACAGCCCTATAAATAGGCCAGCCATTTTACATTCTGCCACTTGCCACTGTGTCACTTATGTACACGGATCTCTCTGCAGCAACACTAGACTGCACTCTGTGCCAAATACTTCAGATTTTATTGTTACTGGGGTGAAATACCTTTCAACTACATAATGTGTATGTGTGTGTGTCATATACACACACATGTTCCTGAACCAGCGTTTTTATTTTGGGATATTGCTCTCTGTGAAAAAGAGTTACTTTTTACACTTATTGTGGTGAACTATCTTTGAAATACAGTGTGTGTATTTCTCACATACACACATCTCCATCACAGGCAGGTTATTTTGGGATATTGTTCTCTGCGCCAAAAACTTACTTTTTTTTCACTTATAAGGTGAAACACCTTTGAAATACAGCTTGTGTATTTGTCATATACACACATCTACATTAAACTGAGTTTGTTTTATTGTAAATTTTTAATCAAACAGTATGTCAGACAAAGAGGTGGCAGGCCCTTCACATGGGAGGGGCAGTGTCACAAATGTTCCTGTTGCAGGCACAGGTCGCAGCACAGTAAGGGGACATCGCAGCAGTGGTCACTCGGTGAGGCCAGAGCTACAGGTGTCATCTAGCGGCCATGTGTTGACCACCAAGCCAACGGTTCTTGAATTATTGACTAGGTCATCCACTTCCTCCCAGATGACATTTGACACCACAGCCAAGAGTCGGTGGGTTCGTCAGACACAACCGTTATTTGGCATGGCCCGGGAGCAGATCAGAGGCCCTCACCTGTCCTCAACAAGCCTCTGTCCCATTCGGTTCCCTCAGCCAAAGAACTACTATGTGATGTGGGCTCTGCGCCACTATACAGCAAGGAGAGACTGACCTTTGTCAAGATGAATCAGGCGTGGATCGGCCAAGATTTCCACACACCAATGCCCGATGCATCAGATTAGATCAGGCATGCCGCCTCACCGAAACTTTGACAAATAAGTCTGGATTCTTCTGGCTACCTGTTTCAGCTTCTCTTCTGATGCTGCCACCCACCTGATGCCACACATCTGCTGCCAGCTGCTCCTTCTACCACCCACCATCTTTACCAGGGACTGGTATTGCCACCCACCTCCCCACTCTTCACTGGGCCATTATGTAGCCTTCTGATGCTGTTGCAACCTCACCACTCAGGTCTCCGCATGCTGCTGTCACCTCCAGGCTATGTCACCATGTCACTCTCTAGCTTGATGCTGCCGCCACCTCAAAATTATGTTACTGTGCCACTCTCCGGCCCTAATGCTTTTTCTCCCGGGGCCCCCTCCACACGTGAATTGCGCAAATCTTGGCCACTCATCTTTTGCCACCCCCCCCACACATTCATTGGCCACTCGGGCCACTCAGCTGCCGACACCCCACACATTCCCTGGCCACCTTGCCTACCATCTCCCCAAACCTCCACACTGTCATTGTCCCCTATGGCCAACTCATTTTTTCTGCACCCCCACACTCTGTCATTGTGCCACCTGTACCCACCATCTGCTGCCAACACCACTCTCTCGCTCGACAACCCTTGGTTTCCACCCCCCCACCTAGACTTGCCACTTTTTGGTTTTCCCCCTTTTTTTTTTAATCTGTCAGAAGGAATGAAAAGGACAAACAAAAACCCGAGAACCGGAGGCCATTTAAAAGGTCCTTTTTTGCCGGGATTGCTAACGATTAGCTAGCCAAAAGCAGTGGTACAAAACACAGAAACATGAAAAATTTTCCCAAATTACTTTCATATCTGTTTTTGATCAACTCCGCTTCTTTTTGTTTTAGCAATACTGATGTTTTTAAAAACCGAGCACACTGACGGATAAAGGAAGGGCAAAATGATCAGACATAAACACAAAATACTGCCGACACCCTCTCCACTCTTTTTGGGGGGGGGGTGAGCACATATTATCAGCGTTTAACAAACTGGTTCGTATAATCTGGGGAACATCTATTCGGTGAAAAGGAGTGCGCTCTTTGACGCAAAAGTAATCTTGGCCCCACTGGGTTCTTTCCACGGAGCTGACATTACCTTGTCAGGCTGTGTTCCCACTTCAGTTATTTGGTCAGTTTTGCCCCCGTAATTGCCCAGATAAGTGAAGTGATTCTAAAAGCGGCAGCTGTCATCTGCATGTCATACTACAACACAGCAATGTCAAATGCTGAATCATCTACACTGCAGTGAACAAAAAACTACCTGAAAACCAAATCCTAAAAACCATTCATAAAACAGTTTTTTATCCACTGCCGGTCAAAAGCTGCTGGAAAAATGTCTGCTTTTTTACGCTTTTTTTTTCTTGCAGAAATGCACAGCACTAGATTTGCTGTGTACTTCTGCTAAAAAGGTGCCAGAAACCATCTGGCGCTTTCCATAGACTCCAACAGTAAATTTTCTGCCCTGCTCTGTCGTTTTCTGCAACATGTTTAAAAAAAAAAGACCAGCAAATAAAACGAGCTGAAAAAAAAGTTCCATGGAGACAACAAAATGTTTTTACTATACAATTCTATGGACCTCTTTTCAGTAATTTTTTTGAAAACAAAAACACTGAAAAAAATGGACTTTTTGTGTGTGGTGGAGACAGTCTTACTGCGCCTACGTGGGCACTCATGAGATGCATTCACAGCACTCTCGGAGGCCCTGGAAGCAACGACGTGCGCAGTGGACTCCCATCCTCCTCATCATGGAGGAGTGGAAGAGGATTCCAGTGGCTACAACCTGTGAAGCTTAGTGACCTCCATGCCCAAGAGAGTTAAGCTCTCGTGCTGGGAAGAATAATGGGGGGCAGGCCACACAAAAATACTGATGATTTGGGCACAATTTGGGTCCACAGCACTTAGCGGGTCGTCCTCACTTTTGGTTTGTCAATGTATGGGGTTTAGACTCACTTTTGTTGTCACATAGGGCGACATGTCAGAAAAGAGGCGCTTCCACGCCAGTTGTAAAGCGCATTAAAGGGGTGTATAATACGTCTAAATAAATAAACTTGTCAAAAATCTGGCTTGTGGTTCCTCATTATGGGCGGACTTGCCAGATTGCTTAGTTCAACGCGATGGGCATCAACACGCCCAGAAAAAGAGCACAATTTTGCTTCACTATTTCATAGGGGCATCAGAAGGTACACATTGTGTGTTTCATGAAAACGCATTTTAAAGCGGACCGGGTAATGTCCCAGCCATCAAAAACAAACCATTACACTTCTTGGCCACTTTGCACCAATTCTCCTCAGTTAAAGCGTCCAAGGGGGGGGGTGGCTTATTGCTCTCATCGTCCGCTACAAATCAGGTTCTAGTGCACTGCTTGATTCAGCGAGGCCCGTTTTTCATCAATTTTTGGCTATTTCTGTGCGGTGGTGTGGGTATTACGGATATATAAACCATGCTTATGCGCATTATGTGGATTAAGATGCTTTTTTTGTGATTTTGTTGATCGCTCACTCAGCTTTAATTCAGGGGATGGTATTATTGTGCGGGGATTTTAATTTAACCTAGACTCACTACTCTTGAAATTCCTCCGGAAAGGAGTCCTTCTCCGTATTCGTACGATCTAAAAAAGTCAAAATAGGCTTTCTCCAGCTTCATGCTGTGCGACACATGGAGGCGTCCAACAACCCGCAGCATCAGAGACTTAACACCTTTGTTTTCTACCCCACACCCATGGCATCGTTATCGTTTGGAATTTGTTAAGGTCCAACACTCTGCCTGCCATGGCTAACTAACACAACCATAGGAAATATTCTATGGTCAGGATCACGTCCCAGTGTTTGCTACGCTTCGACCTTCCCACTCTATTAGGAGTGCTTAGGGGGGAAAAATAAAATAAAAAAAAATAACCTGGGGGAAGACTGATATGAATCGCTTCTATTGGATCCTCCATGTGCCTGCCTGCAATAAATAGAGCCATAGCACAATTGAGAATGTAATGCTCATGAATCACTCCTCTCCTATCGTCATGGGAGAAGCCTTAAGTGTAGTCCTCTGGGCATATTCATAAAGCTGGCTCTCACAGAAATTAAAAAGGAAAAAGCAGCGTCCATTACCAAGGCACTCTCCAAAGTTTCCTCTCTGGAACTTGCCCACAAACGTGTGCTCTCGGCCTCTATTTTGCACAAGTTGCAGGAAGCACGTCTGGAAGTCAAACGACTTTTAGAATCGGCCTGGGGTCACTTGATCCAAAATACCGTTAGTACGCTCCTTATTGAATTTGGAAACAAGTGATGGGAAGTATGCTGGAACAGGGCTATGCGTGATCACGCAAGGTCAGTCCCATGTTCTTCTATCAAAAATGCCTCAGGTACTTACGAGTTCATATGTAAACCGTGATTAGATCATTCCTTTCACGCACATTTTACTTAACAGCTCTGTATACATTCCCATCTGTCTCGCCACTCTCATTTCTGTACGGCACCCATTTTTCTTTCAATAATTGTTATCTAATTTAACCACGCTCTGTCGGCCTCAGCTTTCGGAGGCACACAACTTTTTCAACTCTAGAATCAAGTCGTATCATAAAATAATATTGCCAAGGGTGGAGAGTCCTGGCCCAGTCTGATTATTCCAGATAATATTATCTATCAAAACACTTTTTATACTAGATAGCATAATCCCCATAATTCTCCAGCTTATAATGCCATTCCCCAGATTCTCCGTTCCACGGCGCCAGGCTAACATGGCGGCATGTAGCCAGTAAATCGAAAACCAGGAAAGGTCGCAGCTTGGCAGTAGCTACCGGCCACTTATCTCTCTTCTTAACGTAGATTTAAAAATTTACTCTAAACTACTTTGCCAACAGGGCTTAGTTCCCCTTTCTGCAAGGCCTTGGTCCACCAGAGCCAAGTTGGTTTTGTCCTTGGTCAAGAGGCCGGCAGATAACACCCTAATAAAAGAAACTATGGATATCTATTAGATTTCGCCGACTCACGAAGGGTGTTCCTCTCTATGGTGTCTGTCGGCTGGCCGAGGAGAAGGACCTTTTGACAGGGTTTCTTGGCCTTCTCTCTGTTCAAGGACCCGTTGCCACATATTGAATGGACCTATACTTTTTACTTCTAAATTCATGGTCACTGTATGGAGAGACACCCTTCGGCACGTATTAAAATTAATGGCTCTCTTATTAGGCCTTTCCCATTACGAATGGGACTAGGCATGGTTTTGTTGCCCTCTTATCCCGCTGCTTACATCCTGGTCATGGGGGACTCACGACTCGGGGCACATGGAATACCAAATGGCACTCTGCTTTCGTAGATGATATGCTCTTTACATTACAGAACCCCGCTGTATTCTTTGCCTCCTTGATGGCCGAAATGAAAAAAAACCCGTTTGGCTCGTGGTCTAATTTAAGATAACTTGTCCAATTCGGAGCCCATTGGTGTTAAACCTGTCGAGTAAGGATTCAGCACATTTTGAAGCTAAATTTTCCAATATGAATGGCCCAGCAAGGGATTTCTTATTTAGGGATACGTTTGTCTTCAGATCTTTCTAAACTCCTTGCAGAAAATTTTTACTCTCAACCTTAGTGTTGACCAGGACAACAAAAATTTGGATAACTGGGACCAAATAAAGATTCTCCTGGTTTTGGAGCGATAAATATTCTCTAGATGTCTGTTCTGCCGACAATTTTTGTATCTTTTCAAGACCATTCGCCGACTTACATAAGTCCTCCTTTGGAGAAGCTTCGTAACAATTTTTTAACCGTTGTTGAACCATGACCATCATTAAATTTGGATAATAACTGGACAAAAAAAAGATTTCCTGGTTTGGGAGGCTAAATATTCTCAAGATGTCTGGTTCTGCCGAAATTTTTTATCTTTTTCCAAACCATCCCACTTACATACCGTTCCTCCTTTTGGAAGACAGCCTTTAGTAGCTGTTTCACTACCTTTGTTTGGTCTACCTGTCGCCCACCGATATAGCCTTTGATACTCCTTTGCAGACTTAAGGTGATGGGGGAACGGGCCTCCCTGATGCAGGTGTACTATTTGCGGCAGTTATGCGCGCTTCCTGTCTTTGTTCGCTTCGTTCAGGACCAGAAATTTAGGCGTGAATGAAACTCTGGCACCGGACAATTGTCCAAGGGCCGCCTTGGCTACTCGTTCCCTGGACACTCATTGCCTCTCAGACAAGACCTTCCCAGTTTCGTTTTGTACAGGCATCACCATCGACCTCAATCGGTTCAAATAAAGATACACATAGCCTAATTGATCGTAAGGGTTAAGGAGTCCTTTTGTCAATACTGATAAAACAGCTTTTCCCACGGGCCTAGTCCAACGCGTTTCTTGGTTGTCACAAAACAGCAGACCTTTTTACGTCTACAACAGGTCCATTGCTGAGGGAAATTGAAAATCGGCTGATCTTGTCTTGAGGGGCCTCCTTCATTCACACCGTTACCCTTCCAGTATCTTAGCTACAGCATTTTTTTTCATATGTCAAAGATTCTCTTGATCTCATGACCCCTTACGGCATTTGAACAACTATTAAACTTCGCGAGACATGCGATCCGTCACGTCACTTTCTGTTTTGTATAAGCTTTTGGTGTCCTGTCTCTCTGAGAAATTGCAATCTTTCTGCAGACAAGGGAAATAGAAACTAGGCCATTTCGTATACCATTCAACAATGAGAGCGCTGTTTTCAGAGCTCAACCATAGAGCAGAGGTACTGGCTTCCAGTACTATCAGGGAAAACATCCTATAAGATTCTGTTCTAGATGGTACACGAGTCCATCGGTCCTCCACAAATGTTCACTAGTGTGTCTAGCGACTGTTGGAGTGCGGGAGAAGCATGAGAGGGTACCACGGTAACATATCTGGTGGGAGTGCCCTTTCTAATTAGGGGATTCTGGACTAAGGTCTGAGATCGTTAAAGTCGTATGGTGTGAAATTCCATAGATTTCGCCCGGGAAGCCACTTTAGTGTTTATGTTTGACCATGCCAATCTCTATAATACAAGCATCACCATCCTTAGGCATTTTAATCCAGGCGGCCGAAAAGGGTAATACACAGGAAAGTGGAAATCCTCTATCCCAACTATCTGCTGAGGAATTGTTTTGGGGAATCGATTCCGTCCCGAGGATGGAGGAACTGGGGCCCACTCTCCTAAACAAGTGCATACGCTTACAAGACCTGGTTCTAATGGTCTAAGTTCAAGGCCTCTCATTCCTTTCTTACAACATAGGGCGGGTTGGATTGTGGAAGCCCCTTCGCATGGATGCGGCTCCTGTGTTGGAATCTCCCCTTCAAGTATGTCACCGCTTGTGGGTATCAGGGTATGGTACTCTGGCTTTCTTACCATTAATACTCCTCTCCCTTTTTTTTTTTCTTCTTTTTCCCCCCTCCCTCTCTTCCCCCCCTTGCTTGCTTTTCCCATCCTCACCCCCTTCGTTTTGCTAGATAATGATATGTTTCTTACGCCAGTGGCGACCCTTAACGACCTTAGACGTATGCATACGGCCAGGTCGTTTGGGGGTTAACGCACCTGGACGTATGCATACGTCCTGAGGATCGCAAAACTTCAAGCAGAAGATGCGCAGCGATCGGCGCGGCAGGGTGCGTAAGCTGTATTTTAAAGCCTGACATCCCGCAGCGGAGGCCCCGAACCCAGAGATCACTTCCCGGGGGGGGCCAAGGCGGGGCAGGTTAAACCCCTTAATTATCGCGACGATCGTGAGTTCGCTCAATAATAAGGGAGACGCAGGAGGAGGTCGTCTCCTCTGGTCTACTGTCGGAGGCAGCAACCTGCACGGATCGCCCTCCGATCCCGTGCAGCTATGCATTCTGACAGAACAGCACGGATGGCAAAGAATGGACTTCCGGGTTGTCTGTGACGTCTCGATGCCCGGCCGATGCTCTGTGGGCTATGGCCCGGGCCTCAGTGGACTGAAAGTTGTCATAGAAACCAGTCATAGCAACAAGTATGTATTGATTCCTATTGAATGAAGGATCTGGAAAGATCTCTCATTCAAATCCCCTATGGGGGTAAAAGTAAAAAAAATGTGAAAAAGATAAAAAAAAAAATAATGTGAAAAAAGTGAAAAACATGGTAATAACACAACACGAAAAATAAAATAAAAATAGTACACCGCCCTTTTCCCCTTTTTACAAATTGCATCGCCGCCAAAAAGATCAAAAATACATACAAGTCAACCTCATATTTTGGCTATCTGCCGCGGTGGTAACGATCTGCCCTATAAATATATCAATCGCTAATTACCCAAACGCTGAATGCCGTAAAAAAAACAAAAAAAACAAATCTTATTATTAAGATTTTTGTTCATACCGCAGCACATAAAATGGAATAAAAAGCGATCAAAACTCCTATATCACGCCCCAAAGTTGTAACAATTAAAAACGTCAGTTCATCCCGCCAAAAAAAAAGTCTCTACTATCAAGCTCTGTATACAGAAAAATAAAAAAAATTTATGGTTCTCAGAAGACAGGATGCATAAAATAGTTTTACACACTTAAAAACACTTTTTTTTTTTTTTAAAGGCTTTCAACATTAAAAAAAAACTATATAATCAAGGATATCGCCATAATTCTATATTCGACCAAAGAGTTAAATGCTAACTTATCACGGATAATGCACGGGTGAGCGCTGTTAAAAATAAAAATAAAAAACAGCTACTAGGGACTTGCTAGTTTTTTCTTCTCACATCTGCTTCACATAAAAATGGATTTAAAAGAGAGATCAAAAAGCCTTGTCCCCCCAAAAATATGACGAACAAAACTTCAATCATCCCAGCAAATAAAAAAAGCACCAACCCTACACAGGTCCCAAAACACGGAAAAAAAAAATTAAAAAGCTAATGACTCCTAGACCAATATTGCGATGCTCAAGAAAAAAACGTGTTTTCCTGGTTGAATAACAAGTGTTTTTATTGTACACCCTAAAAAGCATTAAAAAACTAAAAAAAATATTACAAATTTGGTATACTGTAATCGTATGACTGATGGTAATTGCTAGCAATGTCATATTTAACGTACAGTGACCGCTATTGAAAAAAAATAAAAAACATCCAAAGGATTGCTGTATTTTGTTACAAACGTCTATCAACAAAATCCTTAATAAAAACGTGAAACATTAGCATCATATGCACTCATTATGGTACCAATAAAAACAACAAATCATCCCGCAAAAAAACAAGTCAATACACAGTTCTGCATCACAGCAAAATAAAAAAGTTATATCTGTCAATAGGACAACATAAAAACGCAATTTTTTATAGACATATTTCTATTGTGGTAAAAGTAATAAACAGAAAATAACTTATAATATCATATATATTGTATTGTACCCCCGACCCCCATCAGTAAAGTTAAAACACATCATTTTACACATGCACGGCGACATGAATGCTGTAAAATATTGAAACCAAAAAACAATGGCGGAACTGCGTTTTTTCCCCCATTTTCATGGCCCAATGCTAAAAAAACTGATGGCACAACACTGTGCATCAAACATGCACAGTTACACCCCTAGATGAGATCCCTGAGGGGTCGTTAGAATCTATAAATGGGGCGAGCTTCTGAAGGTTTCACTGTTCTGCTACATTGGGGGCTTTGTAAAAGCTGCATGGCCCACCAAAATTCTGCGTTAAAAAGCCAAATAGCGCTCCCTACCTTGTATGCCCAGGCCATGCGCCAAATACAGACAGTTTAACCACCCACATGTAGGGTATTTTGCCGATCTTGGAAGAAGGTGCGGTAACAAAAATTTTTGGGCCTCCCGTCGAATGTTCTTTTTTCCAGGATTCATGTAAATATGAAACATTTTTACAGCTAAAATTGCAGATTATTGGGAAAAAAAGTTTTTTCAATGTTCACAGCCTAATGTTAAATAAAAAAATTGTTGAATCACCTGTTGGGTCTTATACTCAATGCCACCCATGGATATTTTCCTTAGAGGGTGTAGTTTCCAATATGGGGTCTTTTAGGGTATTTATTAAGTTTTTAGACCACCTTAGGGTTGTTACCTACAAACCTGAAATGGCACCTAAATAAAATCTTATGAAAAATGGAGACCCCAGAGTCCAGTAGGTGCTCCTCATATTCTGGAGCCTATATAGTTGAGCCAAATAATGCACTAGGGCCACATATGGGATATTCTCTAAACAACGGCAGACCGTGGGGGGAATTTATATTTTGTCTGCATTTACCATTGTCAAATTTACCGTATTCAGTGAATAATGGATAAATATTGAAATCTGCAAAAAAATAGTGAAATTTAGAAATCTTTCATCCCTCCACTTTACTTTTAAAGTCTCATGTGAATACATAAAGGTTAATAAACTTCTAAACACTGTTGTAATTAATCAAGGGGTCTAGTTTCTTAGATGAGTCATTTATGGGGGTATCTAACATGCAAGCCCCTCAAGCCAGTCAGAACTGGACTGGTCCCTAAAAAAATGTATATTGAAATTTTTTGAAAATGTGAGAACAATTAATTCTAAATTTTTAAGCCCCTATATCGTAAAAAAAAAAAAAAAATAAAAAATTGATGCCAACCCTATTAGTGCGATATATGGAGATGCTTAGTTATAAAAGATTTGTGTGTGAATAATTAATCTGTCTTGCACACAGGAAAAATTTTGGAACTTTCAAAATGACAAATTTTTCCATATTTTCGCATGAAATTTTGATATTTTTCACAAACAAGCAAGGATTTGTATGGGATCAAAATTTCATACTAACTTAAAGCACTAATGTGTCACGAGAAAACATCTCTGATCACCCCACTGGATAGGTAAAAGTGTCAAAAAGTTATTCTCACTAAAAGTGAATGAAAGATTCAAAAAATACGGCATGCTGTCAGGAAGAGTCAAAACAGCTGGGTCCTTAACGGGTTATTTCTATACTGTCTTTCCTTAATGTTTGATGAGATAGTGACAGTGGCAGTGGGCACCTGGAAATTAATGCTTTTATGGGTTCGTTGTTTTTTTTTAATGTTTTTAAGATTAACATTTACTGTTTGTGCATTTCATAATGCTGAGTCTCATTTATGGGGTCTTCTTTATTTCTGTGCATTTTGTTATAACAACTACTGCATTTATATAGTGTTTTATGTTCAATTTGCTCATAACTACTACATTTATCCTATTATACTGTTCATTTTGTATATATCTACTCCATTTATATTTATTCCTCGTTCATTGCTTTATAATACTACACTTTTATCTATTATTACTGTTCATTTGCTTATATCTATACAATTTATCTATTATTACTGTTCATTTGCTACTCATTAATCTATCTAACATTTATCTATTATACTGTTCATTTGCATTATAACTACTACATTTATCTATTATACTGTTCATTTGCGTCATATAACTGACTACAATTATTATTATACCTGTTATTAGCTATATAACCTACTATCATTTATCTGTTATACTGTTCATTTGCATATAACTACTACATTTATCTCTGTATACTGTTCATTTGCTATTATAACTACTATCATTTATCTGTTATACTGTTCATATTTGCTATATAACTAATAATTTATATATTGTTATTACTGTTCATTTGCATATATAAATACTACAATTTATCTGTTATAATCTGTTCATTTGCTATATTAACTACTACATTTATCTGTTATACTGTTCATTTGCTATATATCTAATAATTTATCTATTATACTGTTCAGATTTGCTATATATTACTACATTTATCTTTCTACTTGTTCATTTGCTATTATAAAACTACTAAATTATATATTATTCTGTTCATTTGCTATATAACTCACTACATTTATCTAAGTGATACTGTTCATTTGCTATATAACTATACTTTATCGTATTATACGTGTTCATTTGCTATATAATCTACTACATTTATCTTTAATCACTGTTCATTTGCTATATAAATACTAATTTATCTATTATACTGTGTTTCCATTTGCTATATATCTACTACATTTAAGTAAGTCTCTTATACTGTTCACTTTGCTATATTTCTACTACTATTTATCTATTATACTGTTCAATCTTCGCAATATATCTCTACATTCATCTATTTATACTGTGCATTTGCTATATAAGACTACTACATTTATCATATTATACTGTTCTTTTGCGCATTATAACCTACTACATTTTATCTATTATATGTTCATTTCGCTATCTAACTACTACATTTATCTATTAATGACTGTTAATAATGCTATATAACTAATACATTTATCTATTATACTGTTCATTTGCTATATAACTTATACTACTTTTATCTATTATACTGTTCATTTTCTATATATACTTAATTCATTTATCGTTTTATACTGTCTAATTTGCTTTATATTCTACTCACATTTATCTGTTTTACTGTCATTTGCATATATAAATTCTACATTTATCTATTTACTGTGAGGGTAAAGAGGTTTGACTCATATTGTGTTGTATGATATAACAATGAATCCCAAGCTTTTTATCCTTATAAGGCAATTTCAGCTTTGAGCCAGAATCCATTTTTGTGGGAATGATGCAGGCAAATATGAGAAGCTAAGATGGCTGCGGTCAGGGATGTGACCACTGTTATTGTTTCCTCAAGATGTGACCCTCCCGCTATTGTCTCCTTTACTGATGTTTCGCTTTTACTGGAAATTGACTGAGTTTTGGCTGATGCAATCCACAGAGAGGACTTTGTACCCAGAGACAACGTGGTGGGACCAATGAAAATTTATTCCGAAGCTGCTTAATTATGGACATCGTCGTTCCTCTCTCCTCTATGCAATCTGCGCTTGCTTGATTACAGATCATTCAAATATGTGTGTAGGCATTGACTTGCAGAAATGGCTTGGAAAAGGAATGAGATTTGATCAGAACTATTATGTCTGAATCAGTTTCTATCGGCCGATACATGTTGTCCCTGATCGTGATTGATTTGGAAATACGGGAACCACACGGGGTGACCCCCAAATGTTGTTAACGACACGACACCACAATCACTGTTCCATTTGCTACTATAACTAACTACTTTTATCTATTATTCTGTTCATTTTGCTATTATAACTACTAAATTCATTCTTAAATTACTGATTCATTTGCTAATAGGCTATACATTTATCTATTCATACTGTTCATTTGCAATATGCTACTACATTTATCTATTTACTGTTCATTTGCATTTATAACTACTCACATTTATCTATTATACTGTTCATTTTTGCTATTAACTAACTACATTTATCTATTATATGTTTAATTTGCTATATATCTACTACATTTATCTATTATATCTGTTCATTTGCTATATTTTCTACTACATTTATTATTCTATCACTGTTCTCTTGCTCATATATCTACTACATTTATCTATTCTTATACTGTTCATATGCTAGATATGAGTCTACACATTTTATCATATCATACTGTTAATTTGCTAATATCTACTACATTTACGCTATTGTACTGGTTATTTGCATATAACTACTACATTTATCTATTATACTGTTCATTTGCATTATAACTACTACATTTATCTATTATACTGTTCATTTGCTATATAGCTACTACATTTATCTATTATACTGTTCATTTGCTATATAACTACTACATTTATCTATTATACTGTTCATTTGCTATATAACTACCGACAATTTATCTATTGTAGCTGTTTCAATTTGCTATTTAACTACTATCATTTATCATATTATATGTTCATTTGCTATATACTAACTCATTATCTATTATACTTGATTCTTCAATTTAAAGTATTCATTGAGAATTTTAAAAAAATCTGGCGTGTGGTCTGCCTTCTTTAGCATATTTGATGCGCCTGCTTTAGGCGCATTCAAAAGTGTCATGCCTGGAATAAAACGCCACTAATTTGGGTGTATGACAGTTCATTTATATAGAGAATACGGCATAAACAGTTTTTTGTGCAAAATACACCAAGAAAATGGTGCAGCCTAACAGGACATGTTGCAATTGGGGGTGGACTCACTTTTTTGTCACTTAGTGGTGTACTCACCTTTGTTGTCACTTAGGGGTGTACTCACCTTTGTTGTCAGTTCGGGGGGGGGGGTGTACTCACCTTTGTTGTCAACTTAGTGGTTTGTATCTCACACCTTTGGTTGGTCACTTAGTGGTGTTACTCACTTTGTTGTCACTTAGGGGTGTGTACTCACCTTTGTTGTTATTAGGGGTGTTTTGTTCAACTTTGGTGTCACTTAGGGGGTTTCCTAACGTTTGCTGTCACTTAAGTGTGTATTCACTTTTGTTGTTACTTAGGGGTGTACTCACCTTTGTTGTCAACTTAGGGGGCTTGTCCTAACGTTGTTTGCCTGTCAATTATGGGTGTTATTCACTTTTGTTGTTACTTAGGGGTGTACTCACTTTGTCTAAACCGCTGACAACAATTGATGTCTGTGTTATTTTTAGGGCACTAAGTTTCCCCTGTGATACAAGCCGTACACTGACTGCTTTACATCATATCAATGTCAGGTGTTCAGTGTTGTCCCATGACAAGATATAATCCAATATTTACAAAAATGTGAGGGGTTTCCTGACTTCTGTACATATAGGGGTGTACTCTCTTTTGTGAGATACTGTATGTACCAGTCCTGTGGAATAGACCCTGTTACTATAAAGTCATTAAGTATTAGGAATCCGGGCCTGTCCATCACATCACTTAACTCCCTTAGGACACACTGGGTGGCACCAATCAGGATCAGGAGTGATTTGTCTATTTGGATATTTTGGCGCCGCTCTTCTTCCTGGAGACATTTCCTGTAGAGTTTCCTCCTCCCTCTGCAGGTTTACAGGAATGTTTCCCGGCTCCGCTTCCTCCTCGTCTCCCTCTACATTTCCTCTCTCATTACTCTCCACATGGCGACATTTCCAGACTGAATCTTGTCACTGTTTACTCTCTAAGCTGCTCGAGCTTCTCTTTCCAGAAGATCCTTATGACATCATCACAGGTCCTTCCCCCATCACTGCTGACCCCGCCCCATTCAGTGACGGATCACATGGTGAAGACTATTCATCACTGGTCTTCTTTCCACACTCTGCTGGACCCCTAGCCCCCATCATGTGACTTATTCACATGGTCTGGTGACATCATCACAGGTCCTTCAACCACCACTGCTGACCACGCCCCATCATGTGACTGATCACATGGTGATGACATCATCACAGGTTCTCCACCCACCACTGCTGACCCCGCCCCCTTACATGGCTAATTACTTCTAGTTCTTGCTGTGTAGTAGACACAGGTCCTGGCGCTGCAGTCACTGCTCTCTTGTTTCCCAGGATTCCCGGGGGCAGGTGAGCTTCTGAGGGAGGTTTGTGCAGTTTTGGACATTTTATGCTGTTTCCTTATTTGTACAATTCTATCTGTGAATGGTTTTTGCTGCAGGAGACGTAACTTTTCCCATAGTCGGTCAGTGTCACTTCATGAGGAATTCTAGAGTGAGGTGATAACTGTGTAGGGCATGAACGTCTGAGAGTCCCGGAACCTTCTGTCACATTCCTCTATAACTGGCTGCTGACAATAGACTGCGACCCACAGCTGCTGCAGACAACTCTAGTGATGGGCGGCCATGTCTCCTATGCCGAGTGCCATGAAGAGGACGCCTCCAATATTCTGACCCTTCTGAAGGTTCTTCTCCTCTCTGTTACATTTCCTGGGTGTCTGTGTGGCTAGGGCTGGTGACGCTCAGGGCCAGGTCTCTGGTCTGGAGAGATGATTGTGAGGAGAGGAGGACGCGGGCAGGTTGGGTTTCATCCCCTGGAGCTTCTGTCTCTTGTTTTATCCCAATCAAATGTGATGAATCGCCCCTCCACCATGTATCAGCCGCTGTGTCAGAGTCTACACTGTTGGGGAAATGGCTGTATATTTGCTCTTATAACATCGTGCAATCAAGTCCAATCATCAGATTATTAACCTTACTTGCCAACTTTTGAAAGTGGAAAAGAGAGGTGATGGAAAGGGTGTCTCGAGTCGCGGTAAAAAATTTGCATGGGACACGCCAGCCTCGGCACTGTTGGTGTGCCATGCCCTTCAAAACAGCCTCAACCACTCCAACTAACTGCATAACATGCGTTTGGAGAAAGCAGGTCAGGTTAGCCCCTCCATACCAGGTACGTGCACCCTTACAGGGCAGGTTAGATGCACCTCTTGCCCCGCTTTGTAGCCGGGTAGATGCCCCCCCTTAGCTAATAACAATAACTAACAGACCACTTACCATCAACGAGGCTACCTGCAGCGCGGCCAGCTTTGGACATCTCCGGCTGACAAAACTTAGCGTCGCAGGCTGGGAGTGAGTGCAGACCACGAGCTCCACACCCCCTGGAGCTGATCTGTATGTACAGCGCACACGCGGCCCGGATACAATACAGGGGGAGAAGGGAGGAGGGGAACAGATCCTCATGCCTTCTCCATGTACCGCTGGACAGAACTGTGCGGCTGTCGGCCCACAAGTCAGTTGAAACTCACCGAGCGGTGTGAGCAGCCACGCTTCACCTCGCCTGTAGGAGCTGGCACGGCCTGGGCGGCCGACTGAGTAGCGCACTAGCGCTACTCTGGGCTCTGCAAGTCATTTTTATAAGAAACCCCCGCTGCCTGCTGGAGGCGGGAGTTCCGCCAACTCTGCCGGCGTGCGTTTCTTAGGGTGACCCCCAACTCATACAATTAGCGGGCCCCCCCGCCAAAGCGGGAAGGACGTTTTGTGCATGTCATGTTTATAACATACAAGGGGTTTCCGACTATGGACATTTCTGATGTATCCCACAGCGTCTCTCATAATGTATGATAGGATGGAGGGTCTCGCCTCTGGGGAACAGGGACCAACC
The DNA here is from genome assembly GCA_025379985.1 of Phyllomedusa bahiana. Lineage (NCBI taxonomy): Eukaryota > Metazoa > Chordata > Amphibia > Anura > Hylidae > Phyllomedusa > Phyllomedusa bahiana. The sequence goes on along the minus strand of JAODAL010026511.1, from coordinate 38,015 downwards.
TCGTGGGAGATGGTCGGCCACTGCTATCCACGGTGGGGAAATGAGCAGAGAGGAAGGCCACATATGTTACAGGGTCTCTCCATTCACTTCTATAGGAGTTACAGATACGCCCGAGCGCATGGCCCCAGAGGTGGGGCCCTCATCTATCAGACATTATGGGATATCCTGTGGATGTGTTGGGAACACCCTGTATCCATGTGACGGCTCTGAGAAGCTGCTTCTCCTCTGCCCCCCAGAGGTTCTCTGTCACACATGATGTGGCCTGTCAGAGTATCCTATAATTTTATTATTACTAGTTAATCTTTTATATATGTGATGAGGCTTGGACATGAACTTTGTTTCCCTCCAGTCTTGTTTTTCAGTGATATGAACTTTAGCACAGTTTTCTAGTAGATAACTTTTAGTTTACTTTATCATTTTTTATACAATACTCGCATTTACTGCCAAACAGATGTGTGTAACCACGAATCAAGGTCAGTTCGAAATTCAAGGAGTTCGAAAACAAGTTTTGGAGTATGGAGACTACTAGAATCTTCACCACATGGTATAATTTGTGCCAACAAGATATCATTTGCTTATGTATTATGAGATATTGCCTTTGCTTCAGTTTCCTATAAACAGTTCATAGCTGGGGGCTCTCGGAGAGCTCTTGGCAGTGCTTAACATCACAAGTCGAGTCTGTTTCCCTTTTATACCGGTATTATCTGTTTTATAGCAATCTACCTAAGCTTGTATCAAGTAATACTCTAACAGGCCCCTGTATGATTTGGGCCCCTCCTTTCTCCATAAAGGCGCCTGCAGTACTAGAACCTTCCAGTTCATCCAGTTTTCTTCCAAATTCTCATAACACAGCGTTCCTTCTCCTGAATGACCCCCCCAAAGGGGATGGACGCGGACGGAGTGAGTTCAGCGAAGAAAATTGGGCCCTCACCTTGAGATCCGCCACCTGGTGACCGGAAGAGGTAAACTCTATAGATTTCTTATCATCTTTATTATCTAACAAGTCAATGATAAGAGAGAAAATCCATAATAGGGGGAAAATCCAGGGTCCTCTGTGTAAGAGCTTCAGGAGCTTCCAAGGGGATGAACTGAGCAGCGGAAAACCTCAGCCCCATATGGTCCTTTTGTAAAAAAAAAAAAAAAAAAAAAAAAAAAAAAAAAAAAAAAAAAAAAAAAAAAAAAAAAAAAAAAAAAAAAAAAAAAAAAACCCCCCCCCCCCCCCCCCCCCCCCCCCCCCCCCCCCCCCCCCCCCCCCCCCCCCCCCCCCCCCCCAAAGGTAGATATGGGCCATGAGGTAAGTGTTATGGAGCAGGAGAGAAAGGTGTGTCGGCCCGTAAAAGCAAGGGGGCGGGAGTGCCCAAGGGAATCAGATGGTCGGGTTCAGCCCGGAGGGAGCCAAGGGAATTTAGATGGTCGGGTTTCAGCCAGGAGGAGCCAAGGGAATCAGATGGTCGGGTTCAGCCCGGAGGAGCCAGGGAATTATGGTCGGGTTCAACCGAGGAGCCAAGGGGATCGATGGCGGGTTCAGCCTGGAGGAGCCAAGGGAATCAGATGGTTGGGTTCAGCCTGAGGGGGCCAAGGGGAATCAGATGGTGGGTTCAGCCCGGGGAGCCAAGGGAATTCAGATGGTCGGGTTCACCTGAGAACCAAGGTAAGATGTGGGTTCACCCTTTAGGGCCAAAGGGGTCAAATGGTCGGTTCACCCGAGGAGCCAAGGAATCAATGTCGGGTTCAGCCGAGGAGCCAATGGAATCAAATTTGTCGGTTCAACCGGAGGAACCAAGGAATCAGATGGGTCGGGTTCAGCCTGGGAGCCAAGGGAATCAGATGGCGGGTTCATCCTGGGGACCAAGGGAATCAATGGTCGGTTCGCCTGGAGGAGCCAAGGATCAGTGGGCGTTCAGCCTGGAGGAGCCAAGGGAATCAGATGGTCGGGTTCAGCCCGGGGGTTTGGGAAGCAAGGGAATCAGATGGTCGGGTTCAGGGCCCGGAGGAGCCAAGGGAATCAGATTCGGTTAGCCCGGGGAGTAAGGGATATCAAGGGCCAGCCCGAGGATGGCCAAGGGAATCAGATGGTCGGTTTCACCCGGAGAGCCAAGGGAATCAATGGATCGGTTCAGCGTGCAGCCGAAGGGAACAACCAACCTGGAGACAAGGGAAATTCAATGGTCGGTTTTAGCCCGGAGGAGCCAAGGGAATCAGATGGTCGGGGTTTAGCCCCGGAGGAGCCCAAGGGAAATCATAGGTCGGGTTCATCCGGAGGAGCCAAAGGGAATCAGATGGTTGGGTTCAGCCTGAGGAGCCAAGGGAATCAGATGGTTGGGTTCAGCCTGGAGGAGCCAAGGAATCAGGTGTCGGGTTCAGCCCGGAGGAGCCAAGGGAAACAGTGGTCGGGTTCAGCCTGGAGGAGCCAAGGGAATCAGATGGTCGGGTTCAAACAAATTGGCAACAAAATTCCTTCTTCACCCCTCATGTAAACTTACTCTAAAAGTAGGTTCACACTACGTCTTTTCAGGGCATAATTGTGCTGCAATGTGCCCAAAGTACGGCCCAAAACTATGGTAATTCATAGGTCTCATTGAGGGCTATGATTACCTGCCACGAGGAGAAAGAAGTGACATGGGGACCGGCAGTCAGTGTTTTAGATGTACGTGCTGGCTAGTGTGTACTTCTATAGCACCCGGTGTATAGCAGAGCGCACAAGTATGCTGTGCTATACACCATGTGAACACCGCCTTACAGAGCCTCCGAAGCAGATTCATGTATATAATAAGGGTATCGTTAATTTATTGCAAAGGATAGTTTTGTGATACAGGGGATGGTGAGTCTTTAGGTTTTGGAGTGCTTTGGGGGACAAGGATAAAACACCTTTCTGCAATTTGAACCCCGCCCCGGATTCTATTTAAGCTAATGTTGTGTATCAGTATTATGTGTTACAGGTTTGGCATGTGTTTCATTTTTTTGCTCATTAATGTACACTCTTCCCCCCCCCCTCCCCCATCTTTTAAAGGAAAAATACAGAAATGTAGATATTTTTGCAAATTTATTAAACAAGAAAAACTGAAACATCACTTGGTCATAAGTATTCAGACCCTTTGCTCGGTATTGAGTAGAAGCACCTTTTGAGCTACTACAGCCATGAGTCTTCTTGGGGGTGATGTAACAAGTTTTTCACCCCGGGATTTGGGGATCCTCTGCCTCTTCCTTGCAGATCCTCTCCAGTTCCCTCAGGTTGGATGGTGGACGCCATTTTCAACTCTCTCCAGAGATGCTCACTTGGGTTTAGGTCAGGGCTCTGGCTGGGCCAGTCAGGAATGGGCAGAGTTGTAGCTGCTGCTTTATTTTAGCTGTGTGCTTAGAGTCATTGTCTTGTTGGAAGAAGAACCTTCAGTCCAGTCTGAGGTCCAGAGCATCTGGAAGAGGCTTTCATCCAGGATATCTCTGTACTTAGCCACATTCATCTTTCCTTCAATTGCAACCAGTCGTCCTGTCCCTGCCCCCATAGCATGATGCTGCCACCACTATGTTTCACTGTTGGGATTGTATTGGGAAGGGGATGAGCAGTGCCTGGTTTTCTCCACCGCTTACAATTAACACCAGAAAGTTCAATCTTCGTCTCATCAGGCAGAGAATCTTATTTCTCATAGTCTGGGATCCTCCATGTGTTTTTTTGCAAACTGTCTGCAGCTTTCATAAGTCTTACACTGAGGAGAGCCTTCCGTCTGCGGCTTGCATATGTCTTACACTGAGGAGAGGCTTCCGTCTGCGGCTTTCATATGTCTTACACTGAGGAGAGGCTTCCGTCTGCGGCTTTCATATGTCTTACACTGAGGAGAGGCTTCCGTCTGCGGCTTTCATATGTCTTACACTGAGGAGAGGCTTCCGTTTTGCGGCTTTCATATGTCTTACACTGGGAGAGGGCTTCCGTCTGCAGCTTTCCTATGTCTTACACTGAGGAGAGGCTTCCGTCTGCGGCTTTCATATGTCTTACACTGGGAGAGGCTTCCCTCTGCGGCTTTCATATGTCTTACACTGAGGAGAGGCTTCGTCTGCGGCTTTCATATGTCTTACACTGAGGAGAGGCTTCCGTCTGCGGCTTTCATATGTCTTACACTGAGGAGAGGCTTCCGTCTGCGGCTTTCATATGTCTTGCACTGAGGAGAGGCTTCTGTCTGCGGCTTTCATATGTCTTCCACTGAGGAGAGGCTTCCGTCTGCGGCTTTCCTATGTCTTACACTGAGGAGAGGCTTCCGTCTGCGGCTTTCCTATGTCTTGCACTGAGGAGAGGCTTCCATCTGCGGCTTTCATATGTCTTGCACTGAGGAGAGGCTTCCGTCGGCCGCACTCTGCCATAAAGCCCCGACTGCTGGAGGCTGCAGTGATAGTTGACTTTGTGGAACTTTCTCCCATCTTCCTACTGCATCTCTGGAGCTCAGCCACAGTGATCTTGGGTTTCTTCTTTACCTCTCTCACTAAGGCTCTTCTCCCATGATTTTTCAGTTTGGCTGGACGGCCAGGTCGAGGAGTTGTGATCGTCCCAAACTTTTTCCATTTTAGGATTATGGAGGCCACTGTGCTCTTAGAAACCTTGAGGGCCGCAGAAATTCTTTTTGTAACTTTAGCCAGATCTGTGCCTTGCCACAATTCTGTCTCTGAGCTCCTTGGGCAGGTCCTTAGACCTCATGATTCTCATGTGCTGTGACATGCACTGTGAGCTGTGAAGTCTTATATAGACAGGTCTCTGCCTTTCCTAATCGAGTCCAATCTGTTTAATTAAACACAGCTGGACTCCAATGAAGGAGTAGAACCATCTCAAGGAGGATCAGTAGGCAATGGGCAGCGTGTGAGTTAAATACGAGTGTCACAGTAAAGGGTCTGGATACTTAAGACCATGTGATATTTCATAGTAAGAACGTCCCGTTGTCTCCCGTAGACTCTCTGTAGTAAGAACTAGGGCTGGCCTGGGAATAAGAAGCAGCCCCAGCACAAGGCCCCGACCAGCTCACATACAATATCTGCTTAAGCCACTTTCTAAAATAAACTACACTATAAAGGTGCTTTCACACAGAGCATTTTTTTTGTGTTTTTGTAATGAAAGGCAGAGCACTTAATGCTGTACATTTCTGCACAAAGAAAAGCATCAAAAAATGCACCAAAAACCTCTCCATGCAAAAGCCCCTAAACACAAGCAAGAAAGAAACAGTGGCGCAGAGAAACCCCTCATCACAGAGTCGGGTGTGCACTTGCTTTACAATCGGGGACAAGCCTACTCTGCCACTACATAAGCACCAACATAACCTACAACCCCACCAATCACATCCCCAGTAGTCAGGTCACCATCACATGAATACAGCACTGATTCAACACAGAAGAAAAATTACCCCTGACAGCATGGACTCACAGGAGACGTCATCTCTGATGGGAGTTGGTCTCGTCTCCTTTTCTTCTCCATCTGGCCCAAACCTCCATGATGTATGATGTCTTCTCTGATGAGTCGTTCCCTTCCCTTTTTTTTTTCTCTACCCGGTACAGCATGCAATATCTTCTTCTCCCCGTCACTACTCGTCCCTGTAGAATTTACCACAAATACATCTTAGACTCCTCTCTTTTCCAGTACTTTCCTATGAATTCCTAACTCTGTACAAACTCCTCATCCATAGAGCCCCAAATAGTAATAGTGCCCCTCTTGGCGCCTTACACAGTATTTGTACAACAAACAGCGTATGTTAGACCCTAAAAATTAGAAATTTTAAAAACTGTCAGATAAGTAGCTTGTAAATAGATATACCCCCATTAGGTAGGTAAACAGGGCCTTCCTCCATTAATTTGGTAGGTAGACAGGGCTGTTAAGGATGATATGAAAACTTAAGGACCTTGGGAGCTAAACAGTTAATGAAATAATTCTTTTGCTTTTAATAAAGTCAGCTTGACCTTTTCCTTAATTAATCTGCTTTAATTGCAGTATCGAGTGAACTTTGATGCTAACGACTCAATCAATACTAATAAATGTTACCTGCAATAAAGGATAAGAAACTGATGATCACTATTAAGGCCAAATAAGGCTTCATGTTCCTATAAAACTTTGTACCTAAAATCTGGTGATGTGTTGTAAAGACCTATGTCATAATTATGCAAGTCAGAGGAGCGCCCTCTGTTCAGGTGTATAAATATACGATGATTCTAGGAATAAATTATGCATTGCACTCAGAGATCCTTTGGTCATCTGTGTACTTTGTGTCAAGCGGTCCGGACTGCTCCGTCCATCCAGTCTGGCTACCATCCAATATACCTAGGGGTCTCCCCGTTGTGAGACCACCCTAACATGGCCTACCCCTGTTATTATATTGCAATAGAACCAAAGAACGTGCAAAACTTTTAATAAATCTTCATAAGACTACTAGCCCGACATTCACCCGTTACATACAGGATGCCGGTCTCTATAAAACCGAAAAAAGCTTAGCTAGGAGTTTTGGTGCGACCTCCAGGTCGTTCAAAGATAGTTCATCCGCTCACCGCCAGTGAGCACGAGACGCCCGTGGTCCCCTAGGCATCGATAGTGCACCGCGGTGCACTATCGATGCCTATGGACACTGGCGTCTCGTGCTCACTGGCGAAGGGGGGAGCGGATGAAAATATCTTTGAACGACCTGGAGGTCGCACCAAAACTCCTGAGCAAAACTTCTTTTCGGTTTTATAGAGACCGGCTTTCCTGTATGTAACGGTGTGGATGTCGGGCTATGTTGTTTTTATGAAGATTTATTAAAAGTTTTGCACGTTCTTTGGTTCTATTGCAATATTGTGACTGAAGTGAGTGGGGAGTGGAGGCCCCCATTTTAGAACCTATATATATTGAAAAGCGCTCAGTGAGAACTACAGCAGCCCAATTTATATGTTTATTGATTATTGCTACCCCTGTTATTAGCCAGGTAGATTGGACAGCCCCCAGTAATTAGCCAGGTAGCTGGGACAGCCCTCAGTAACTAGCCAGGCAGCTGGGACAGCCCCCAGTAATTAGCCAGGCAGCTGGGGCAGCCCCCAGTAACTAGCCAGGCAGCTGGGGCAGCCCCCAGTAACTAGCCAGGCAGCTGGGGCCCGCCCCCATAAACTAGCCAGGCAGCTGGGGCAGCCCCCAGTAACTAGCCAGGCAGCTGGGGCTGCCCCCAGTAACTAGCCAGGCAGCTGGGGCTGCCCCCAGTAACCAGCCAGGCAGCTGGGGCTGCCCCCAGTAACCAGCCAGGCAGCGGGGGCTGCCCCCCGTAACCAGCCAGGCGGCTGGGGCTGCCGCCAGTAACCAGCCCGGCAGCTGGGGCTGCCCCCAGTAACTAGCCAGGCAGGGACAGTACTTAGCCAGGTAGGGCCAGTAATTAGAGAGGTAGGGCGGGGCCAGTAATGAGAGAGGCAGGGCCAGTAATTAGTTAGTTGGCAGCCGAGTGCGGACTGCGGAGCAGGCGCGCAATGACGTCATCACATGGCGCGGCCTGCACCGTGGCCTCCAGGGGGCTGAACGGCTGGGATCAGAAGATCTCGGCTGCTGCCTACACTGCGCAAGGGGCAGCCGTGATACCATATGCTGGCAATCGGGGCCCGTAGGGGGGGAAACACCAGCCCCCTCGGTGAGCTCTCCGAGCCAGTGCTGCGGCCCGCACCCCAGCAGCCCAATGGATCAGGTCTATGGGCAGTCCGGGCCTGGTAAGAATGTCCCGCTGTCTCCCAGAGACTCTATAGTGAGGACGTCTCCCATAGGCTCTATAGTGAGGACGTCTCCCATAGGCTCTATAGTGAGGACGTCTCCCATAGGCTCTATAGTGAGGACCTCACCCATAGGCTCTATAGTGAGGACCTCCCCCATAGGCTCTATAGTGAGGAGTCTCCCATAGGCTCTATAGTGAGGACGTCTCCAAGGCTCTATAGTGAGGACGTTCCCATAGGCTCTATAGTGAGGACGTCTCCCATAGGCTCTATAGTGAGGACTTTCCCCATAGGCTCTATAGGGGAGGATGTCTCCCATAGGCTCTTAGTGAGGACGTCTCCCATAGGCTTTTATAGTGAGGACTTTCTCCCATAGGCTCTATTAGTGAGGACGTCACCCATAGGCTCTATAGTGAGGACGTCCCCCATAGGCTCTATAGTGAGGACGTCCCCCATAGGCTCTATAGTGAGGACGTCCCCCATAGGCTCTATAGTGAGGACGTCCCCCATAGGCTCTATAGTGAGGACGTCCCCCATAGGCTCTATAGTGAGGACGTCCCCCATAGGCTCTATAGTGAGGACGTGTGTACTGGCTTCTACTAGGCTGCAGTAGAAGCCAGGTCTGTAGCTATAGTGACCAGTGCTGGCAGCCTATCAGGAGCAGGGCCACCAACAGAAATTTCAGGGCCCCATACAGCTGAAGCACCTGCCCCCCCCCCTGTAAACCCCGCCCCCAGCAACCCAATCGCCCTGCCCCCAACAAAAAAACGGCCTCTAGGACATAAATGCGCCCATTTTACCAGATAATACAGTGTGCAAAAAATAACTGTATTGTGTAGTACAATAGCAAGAGAGTCACATATCTGTCTCTCTAACATATCATAGACACAGGGCTAAGTAGCTCCATCCATGTCCCCCCCCACCCACATACAATATCCTCCTCCACCCACATACAATATTCCCCTCCACCCACATTACAATGTCCCCCTCCACCCACATACAATATCCCCCTCCACCCACATACAATATCCCCCCCCATGTTTCCCTCGGTCACGCACCTCACCACCTTCTAAAATACACACCAGCAAGAGAAAGTCTAACTCCTATCACAGTGTCAGCTGGTCCCTCACTCTTACAATCAGGAACACATGTACACTGCCACTATACCCGCACAGATATAACCTACAACACCACCATATGGAGACCACATAGAGGTCCGACACCAGCTCAGGTATAACCTAAAACACAGCCATATAGAGACCAGATAGAAGTCAGACACCAGCTCAGGTATAACCTACAACACTGCTATATAGAGACCACATAGAGGTCAGACACCAGCTCTGGTATAACCTACAAACACCGCCATATAGAGACCACATAGAGGTCAGACACCAGCTCAGGTATAACCTACAACACCACCATATAGAGGGCCACATAGAGGTCAGACACCAGCTCAGGGATAAAACCCACAACACCGCCATATAGAGACCACATAGTGGTCAGACACCAGCTCAGGTGTAACCTACAACACTGCCATATTGAGACACATAGAGGTCAGACACCAGCTCAGGTATAACCTACAACACCGCCATATAGAGACCACATAGAGGGGCCAACACCAGCTCAGGTATAACCTACAACACCACCATATAGAGACCACATAGTGGTCAGACACCAGCTCAGGTTTTAACCTACAACACCACCATATAGAGACCACATAGAGGTCAGACATCAGCTCAGGTATAACCCACAACACCGCCATTAGAGACCACATAGTGGTCAGACACCAGCTCAGGTGTAACCTACAACCTGCCATATAGGGGACCACATAGAGGTCAGACACCAGCTCAGGGATAACCTACAACACCGCCATTATGAAAACCCCATAGAGGTCCAACACCAGCTCAGGTATAAACCTACAACACCAACCCCTAAGAGATCACATATAGGTCAGACACCAGATCATGTATAACCTACAACACCGCCATATAGAGACCACATAGCAGTCAGACACCAGATCAGGTATAACCTACAAACACCGCCATATAGAGACCACATAGAGGTCAGGGCACCAGATCAGGTAAACTACAACACCGCATATAGAGACCACATAGAGGTCCGACACCAGCTCAGGTATAACCTACAACACCACCATATAGAGACCACATAGTGCTCAGACACCAGCACAGGTATAACCTACAATAACTCCATATAGAGACCACATAGAGGTCATACATGAAAAAAACGTTGAGACTCTCGGTTCACATATTTTGATCAAAAGATGTTTAAGCTGCCCACGACTTTCAACGTGATCTCAAATCGGGCAGTCCTATCCTATCTTTACCTCTCAATCGAGCCAATCAGGCCTCCCGCTGGGTCAACCAGCTCAGGTGTAACCTACAACACCGCCATATAGAGACCACATAGTGGTCAGACACCAGCTCAGGTATAACCTACAACACCACCATATAGAGACCACATAGAGAACAGACACCAGCTCAGGTATAACCTACAACACCACCCTTTTAGAGACCACATAAGGGTCAGACACCAGCTCAGGTATAACCTACAACCCACCATAAATAGAGGGGCCACATAGAGGTCCCGGGCACCAGCCCCAGGTTATAACCTACAACACCACCATATAGAGACCACATAGAGGTCAGAACCAGCTCAGGTATAACCTACAACACCACCATATAGAGACCACATAGAGGTCAGACACCAGCTCAGGTATAACCTACAACACCGCCATATAGAGACCACATGTCCAACACCAGCTCAGGTATAACCTACAACACCGCCATATAGAGACCACACAGAGGTCAGACACCAGCTCAGGTCACATCACATTACAGTGAATACAGCAGTGATCCAATATAGAAGCAAAATAACACCTGAAATCAGGGACTCACCGGAGACGTCTTATTGATGGGGTCGTTTTTCTTCTCTTGAGTCGTTCTTAAATTCCCTTTTCTTCTGCATCCGTTCCACACTGCCATGATGACTATGTCCCGGTCACAGCTCATCCCTGCAGAAATTACACACAAATGTCTTAGAATCCTCAATTTTTTCCCGCATCTCTTTACCTATTCCCACCACTGTACAAACTACCCAAGGGTGGGAGAGCGGGTACAAGCCATAACTTAGAGGCCTAGTACCCTAAGGGGTTGGAAGGTGGGGAGAGGACTAACCCCCTGGAGATAATGCTACAACTATGGGCTGCTCCCCTCTCAATTATATTACCAGGTAGGTAGACAAGACCCTAGGTAGGTTGGCAAATGTGCAAAGACCCAGGTAATAGGCCATACATGCCAACTTTAGAAAGTAAAAAAGCAGGCATGCTGCGCCAAAAAATTGCATATCCACGCCCATCTTGCATGTAAGCCACGCTCCTTCGTAAAAGCCACACCCTACTCCACCTAACTGTGTAATGGCTCTGGAAGAAAGCTAAATTAGGGTTTTGGCGTCACCCAGCTTCCCTGGACTGTTGGATGGTCTATTCAGCATCCAGGAGAGCTGGGAGATACCGCCAAACTGTGCCCCAATAGGTAGGTATCTCGGTGGCCTATTTGAACCCTGTAGCCAGGTAGTAGCCTCCTGTAGCCAGGTAGTAGCCTCCTGTAGCCAGGTTAATGCCCCTTCTAGCCAGGTAGCTGTCCCCAATAGCCAGGTAGTGTCCCCAATAGCCAGGTAGTGCCCCCAATAGCCACTTAGATGCTCCTTACAGCCAGGTAGTTCCCCCAATAGCCAGGCAGATGCCTCCATGAGCCAGGCAGATGCCACCTTTATCCAGGCAGATGCGCCCATGAGCCAGGCGGATGCCCCCTTTATCAAGGTAGATGCCCCCTTTTTCCAGGCGGATGCCCCCTTTGTCCAGGCGGATGCCCCCTTTGTCCAGGCGGATGCCCCCTTTGTCCAGGCGGATGCCCCATGCCAGGCAGATGCCCAAAATGAGCCAGGCAGATGCCCCCATGAGCCAGGGTGCCCCTTTTAGCTAAAAAACAATTAAATTTAATTTAAAACCACTTCACACTCCTCCCTTCACAAGCACTCGGTCACTGCACACATACCTCTCTCCTCACAGACAATCAGCCACCCCCTCCCCACACACACCCCTCTCCTCACAGACAAACAGCCCCCCCCCACCCCCCCAACACCCCTTTTCCCCTTTCACGGGAACAATCAGCCCCCCCCCCTCCCACAACCCCCCTTTTCCCCTCAAAAAATCAGCCACCCCCCCCCCACACACCCCCTCCCCACACAGACAATCAGCCCCCCCCCCCCACACACACCCCTCTCCTCACAAAACAACACCCCCCCCCAAAACCCCACACCTCTTTTCCTCACAGAAAAACCCCCCCCACACACCCCCCCTTCCCCAACACCCCCCCTCTCCTCAAAAAGGGGGGGAAACCCCCCCCCTTTAAAGCCAAACCCCCCCTTTCCCCACCACACCCCCCTTTCTCCTCACAGAAAAACCCCCCCAAAGCCAACCCTCCCCAAAACACACCCCTTTTCCTCAAAGACAAAACCCCCCAAGCCAACCCCCTCCACCACTCCACCCCCCCTCTCTCCCCGACAACACCCCTCCCCTCACAGACACAACCCTCTCCTCACGGACCCCACACCCCTTCCTCCCCGCCCAAAACACCCCTTCCTAAACAGGACACCACCCCTCTCTCCTCACAGACACACACCCCTCTCTCCTCACAGACACACACCCCTCTCCTCACAGACACACACCCCTCTCCTCACAGACACACACCCCTCTCTCCTCACAGACACACACCCCTCTCCTCCCCAACACACACCTCCCTCCAGCCCACACACCCCCTCCTCCTCCAGACACCCCCCCTTTTCCCCTCACGGGAACAACCCCCCAGCCACCCCCCTTCCCACACACACCCCTCCCCTCACAGACCACACCCACCCCTTTCACAAACCACCCCCCCTCCGAAAAAGCCCCCCCACAACCCTTTTTTCCTCACAGACAATCAGCCACCCCCCCACCACACACCCCTTCCTCAAAACTCACAACCCCCCTCAAAACAACCCCCCCCGGACCACCCCCCTCCCACAAACACCCCTCTCCCTCACAGCCAAATCAGCCTCCCCCCCCCCCAACAAAACCCCAACACACCCCCCCCCCCCCAAACACACACCCCTCTCTCCCCACGAAAACAAAACCCCCCTCCCACACCACCCCTACCACACAAAACCACCCCCTCCCCACACACACCCCCTTCCCACAACCCAACCCCCTCCCCCCCACACACCCCTCCCCCCAACACAAAACCTCCCCACCCCCCCCTCCACTAAAAGGAACCCCTCTTAGACCACACCCCTCCCCCCACCCCCTTCCAAAACCCAATCACCACCCCCCCAAAACCCCACCCCCCTCTCCCACCACAAAACCCCTCTCCCCAAAAAACACCACCCCCCCCACACCCAAACCCCCTTTACAAAAACCCCCATTCCCCAACAAAACCCACCCCCCCTCCACACACCCCTCTCCACACACACCCCCTCCCCACACACCCCCCCTTCTCCTAAATGACAATCGGGCCCCCCCCCTTTCCCCACACAAAAACCCCCTCTCTCCTCAAGGATAATCAGCCACCCCCCCCCCACCCCACACCCCCCCTCCCCCCAAAAGGAAAAAAACCCCTCCCCCTCACCCCAACAAAACCCCCTTTTCTCCTCAAAGAAAACACCACCCCTCCCCAAACAAACACCACCCTCCTCACGAATATCCCCCAAGGCCACCCCCTCCCCAACACCCCCCCTTTCCCCTCCAGACCAACACCCTCCCCTCCCAAAAACATTTAAAACCACCCCCTTCCTCCAAAACAACCCCCCAAGCCCCCCCCCTCCCCAAAACCAACCCCCCCCTACTCCAAAACCCCCCTTTCCCCAAGCCACCCCCCCTCCACATCAACCCCTCTCCTCACAGAAAAATCAGCCCCCCCCTCCCCCCCACACACCCCTCCCCTTTTAAAAGGGGACAATCCCCAAAACATCCCCAAAACATCCCCAAAACAACCCCCTCTCCTACGGGAAACCCACCCCCCTCCAACCCAACCCCTCCCCTCCAGACAATCAGCCACCCCTCCCCACACCCCACTCTTCCAAAACAATCAGCCCACCCCCCCCCCACACACCCCCCCCCTCTCCTCACAGGCACTCAGCCACCCCCTCCCAAACACCCCCCCCTCCCCTTTAAAAAATAAAGCCCCCCCTCCCCCACCCCACCCCTCTCCTAAAGGGACAATCAGCCCCCCCCTTCCCCCACACACCCCCTCTCTCCAACAGAAAACCCCCCCTCCCCCCCAAAAACCCCCCTTTCTCCTCACAGAAAATCAGCCCCCCCCTCCCCACCACACACCCCTTCCCCCACAGAAAATTCCCCAAACCCCCCCTCAAAACCACACACCCCCTTTTCCTAACGACTCCCACCCCCTCCCCACAACACACAACCCCCTCCTCACAGAAAACCCACCCCCTCCCCAAAACACCCCCCTTTCCCCTAAAGGGCCAATCGGCCCCCCCCCTCCCCCAAAACCCCCCCACCCCCCCATTCCCCCTCAACAATCCCCACCCCCCCCCTCACACACACCCCTCCCCTAAAAGAAAATCAGCCACCCCCTCCCACACCCCAACCCCTTTTTCCTAAAGGAAAATTCAGCCACCCCCTCCCCACACACCCCCCCCCTCCCCCCTAAATTTCAGGGCCAACACCCCCCCCTCAAAAAACCCCCCCCTTCCCCCTAACAACCCCCCCGCCAACCCCCTCCCCACCAACACAAACCTTTCCCTCCAGAAAATTTGGGCCCCCCCCCCCCAAACCCACCCCCCCTCTCCTCACGGGAAAACACCACCCCCTCCCCACACCCCCTTCTCCTAAAGACAAAACCCCCCAAGCCACACCCTCCCAAAACACCACCCCTTCCTAAAGAAAATCAGCCCCCCCTCCCCCCACACAACCCCTCTTTTTCCAGAAAAATTTCAGCCCCCCCCCTCCCCACACACACCTCCCCTCCTCAAATCAGCCACCCCTACCCACACACATTCTCCTCAAAAATCAGCCACCCCCCCCCCACACACAACCCCTCTCTAAAGACAATCCGCCACCCCCTTTCCCCACACACCCCCACTACCCCCCTTTCCTAAAGGGAAAAACCCCCCCTCCCCACCACCCCCTCTCTCCTAAAGAAAACACACCCCCCTCCCCACACCAAAACCCTTTCCTCACAACACCACCCCTCCCCCAAACACAAAACCCTCTCCTCAAGAAAACAAAAAACCCCTCTCCTAAACGGGACAAACCCCCCCCTCCCAAACCACACACCCCCTCTCCTCACGGCCCAAACTCCCCCCCCTCCGTCACACACCCCCCTTCTCACTCACAACCACAACCCCCTCCACACCACACACCCCTCCCCCTCCTCAACAACCCCCCCAAGACACACCCCCCCCCCCAAACACCACACACCCCCCTTTTCCTCACGGGGACAAACCACCCCCACCCCAAAAACACCCCACCCCCTCTCCTCACGGGAAAACCACCACCCCCTCCCCACACCAAAACCCCCCCCTAAACCAACACACACCCCCTCTTCCTCACAGAAAACCCACCCCTTCCCAAAACCCCACACACCCCTTTTCCTAAACAACAAACCCCCCCTCCCAAAAACAAACCCCCCTCTCCCCCCAACACACCCCCCCCACACCACACCCCTCCCCCCCAACACACACCCCCCCCCACAACACAAACCCTTCCTAAAACCAATCCGCCCCCCCCCAAACCCCCCCTCAAAATTTACCCCCCCCCCCTTGGGTTGAGGGCTTGAGAGGGCCCCCTTTCACCCCCCGGGCGTGTGTGTGGGGGGGGGGGCCACTTCTCCCCCCGGGCCCTTGTGGGAAATTTGAAAAGGCCCCCTCCCTCCCACAAACCAGGGGGGGGGGGGCCCCTCCCCAAAAGCCTGCACTGCGGGGGGGAAAAGTTAGGGCTAAAGTGGGCAAAGGGGGGGGCCCCCTCATATTTTAAGGCGGGGGCCGGGGCCCTGCCGTACACTTGGCGCCGGGCAGGGGCAGGTACCATGTAGAGCGCGGCGCTTGGCTGCACCGTGCTCTACAGTGGGGAAAAAAAAAAAAAAAGCACAAGTTGAAAAAAGGGGGGGCCCCTTCTTTCCCCCGGGCCCGGTACGGGTTTTTAGGGGTTGTACCCCCTGTGGGCGGCCCTGATCAGAAGAGACCAAAGGTCTGTAGCTTGCAACCGTGTGGCAGCCTATCATTAAAGATTGAACAGGGCTGTAGCTATAGCAACCAGTACTGGCAGCCTATCGGGATAGATCAAACAGGTCTGTAGCTATAGCAACCAGTGCTGGCAGCCTATCAGGAGAGACCACACAGGTCTGTAGCTACAGCAACCAGTGCCGGCAGGAGAGACCACACAGGTCTGTAGCTACAGCAACCATTGCCGGCAGGAGAGACCACACAGGTCTGTAGCTACAGCAACCAGGGCCGGCACTGGTTTGTCTATTCACACTGTAATTGTTGCTGATATATAAGCCCCAATCACAGGGAAAATACACCCCCAGGAGTCGCATCTCACAAAAGTCAGGACACCCCTGGCATTATATCCAGCAGCTCACAAAAGTCAGTACTCCCCTCACATTATTATATTAAAGCATACATGCCCTCTCCAGATTTGGTCCCCGCGGCGGGGGTCCCGCTATTTGGGGTCCCCCCCCCCTCCCGGCAGAGTTGGCATTCCAACTATTGGGGTTCTTTAAATTGCCGCGGCGCAAGAGTAGCGCTAGTGCGGTACTCTGGCGCCGCAGGGCTGCTGCTACAGGCGGGTGAAGTGGCCGCAGCGTCCGCTCACCCGTCCGGAGCGTCTCGCTGTGCAGGGAGGAGGCAGGAGGGATCGTTCCCCTCCTCCCTTCTCCCCCTGTATGCAGAGCGCCGGTGTGCGCCGTACATACAGGTCAGTGTCGCAGGGAAAGTGACGCGCGGCTGCACTCACTCCCCCTGTGACGCTGAGGAGATCAGGCGGGAGATGTCCGGAGCTGCAGGGAGCCCGGTGAGGTGAGTGGATTTTATTACTTTATTTTTATTAGCTATAAAGGGGGCAACTACCTACCTGGCTTCTAAAGGGGGCAACTACCTCTGGCTTCTAAAGGGGGCAAGTACCTACCTGGTCTTCTAAGGGGGCACTACCTACTGGCTTTAAAGGGGGCAACTACCTACCTGGCTTCTAAAGGGGGCAACTACTCTGGCTTCTAAAGGGGGCACTACTACTGGCTTCTAAAGGGGGCAACTACCTACATGGCTCTAAGGGGGCAACTACCTACCTGGCTACTAAAGGGGGCACTACCAGGCTACTAAAGGGGGCACTACCAGGCAACTAAAGGGGGCAACTACCTATGGCTACTAAAGGGGCAACTACCTACCTGGCTTCTAAAGGGGGCAAACTACTACCTGGCTCTAAAGGGGGCAACTACCTACCTGGCTTCTAAAGGGGGCAACTACCTGGCTTCTAAAGTGGGCACTACCTGGCTTCCAAAGGGGGCAACTACCTACCTGGCTTCTAAAGGGGGCAACTACCTACCTGGCTTCTAAAGGGGGCAACTACCTACTTGGCTTCTAAAGGGGGCAACTACTACCTGGCTCTAAAGGGGCAATACTACCTGGCTTCTATAAGGGGGCAACTACCTACCTGGCTACTAAAGGGGCAACTACCTACCTGGCTTCTAAAGGGGGCAACTACCTACCTGGCTACTAAAGGGGGCACGACCTGGTTTCTAAAGCGGGCAACTACCTACCTGGCTACTAAAGGGGGCAACTACCTACCTGGCTTCTAAAGGGGGCAACTACCTACCTGGCTTCTAAAAGGGGCAACTACCTACCTGGCTTCTAAAGGGGGCAACTACCTACCTGGCTACTAAAGGGGGCAACTACCTGGCTACTAAAGGGGGCAACTACCTGGCTACTAAGGGGGCAACTACCTACCTGGCTACTAAAGGGGGCCACTTAAAACTACCTGGCTTCTAAAGGGGGTCAACTACCTACCTGGCTTCTCAAGGGGTCAACTACCTACCTGGCTTCTAAAGGGGTCAACTACCTACCTGGCTTCTAAAGGGGTCAACTACCTACCTGGCTACTAAAGGGGGCCACTACCTACCTGGCTACTAAAGGGGGCAACTACCTACCTGGCTACTAAAGGGGGGGCAACTACCTACCTGGCTTCTAAAGGGGGCAACTACCTACCTGGCTCTAAAGGGGGCAACTACTTCCTGGCTTCTAAGGGGGCAACTACCTACCTGGCTACTAAAGGGGGCACTACCTGGCTACTAAAGGGGGCAATACCTACCTGGCTACTAAAGGGGGCAACTACCTACCTGGCTTCTTATAAGGGGGGGCAACTACCTACTGGCTACTAAAGGGGGCAATACCTGGCTACTAAGGGGGCAACTACCTACCTGGCTACTAAGGGGGCAATACCTGGCTACTAAAGGGGGGCACTACACCTGGCTACTAAAGGGGGCAACTACCTGGCTACTAAAGGGGGCAACTACCTGGCTACTAAAGGGGGCAACTACCTACCTGGCTACTAAAGGGGGCAACTACCTGGCTACTAAAGGGGGCAACTACCTGGCTACTAAAGGGGGCACTACCTGGCTACTAAAGGGGGGAACTACCTAACTGGGGCTACATAAAGGGGGCAACTACCTACTGGCATTTAAAAGTGGGGCAACATCACCCTACTGGTCTACTAAAGGGGGCAGACTCACCTACCTGGCTTCTAAAGGGGACTACCTGGCATTCTAAAGGGAGGCAACTACATTCCTGGCTCTAAAGGGGGCAACTACCTTCCTGCTATAACAGGGCAGGCACCTCACTAAATACAGGCTACTAAAGGGGCAACTACTACCTGCTTCTAAAAGGGGGCTCACCTTAATCTGCTTCTAAAGGGGCACTACCTGGCTTTAAAGGCTCAGGCAAACGTACCTGGCTTACTATAGGGCAACTACTTGGTACTAAAGAGGGGCACCCTACATGGTACTAAAAGGGCTCAAACTACTCCCCTCTTTATAAGGGCGGCAAACTACCCTACCTGGCTTCTAAAGGGGGCAACTACCTCCTGCGTTCTAAAAGGGGGCAACTACCTACACTGGCTACTAAAGGTGGCACTACCTGGCTACTAAAGGGGCAACAACATACTCTACTTATAAAGGGAGGCAACTACCTACTGGCTTCTAAAGGGGACTACATTATGGCTTCTAAAGGGGGCAACTACCTACATGCGTATTAAAAGGGTCCCTAATTAATGGCTTCTTCCAAAAGCCATTATGCAGTTAACAGAGTCTCACAGTGGTGTGCTTTTTGAAGGGGCGTGGCCACCAAAAAGTGGGCGTACTGCCTCACATTAATCAAACTTATCTCAGTCAGCGCTACTATCAGCACCGCATCATTATATCCCTACATTTTCCATTTGCACAAAAGTTGGAACTATGTATAAGCATATCTCACAAAAGTCAGGACACCCTCACATTATATACAGCTATCTCACAAAAGTCAGGACAACCCCTCACATTATACAGTATACAGTGTCCCTAACAAATCTCAAGGATGCCCCATCACATTATATACAGCATCTCCCAGAAGTCAGGACGTCCCTCACATTATATACAGCATCTCACAAAAGTCAGTACACCCCTCACATTATATACAGTATCTCACCAAAAGTCAAGTACTCCCTCCATTATATACAGTTCTCACAAAAGTCAAGTACCCCCTCACATTATATACAAGTATCACCCCTCACCCCCACAAAAGACAGGACGCCCCTCACATTATACACAGCGTCTCACAAAAGACAGGACGCCCCTCACAGTATATACAGCGTCTCACAAAAGTCAGGACACCCCACAGTATATACAGCGTCTCACAAAAGTCAGGACGCCCCTCACATTATATACAGCGTATCACAAAAG
Source organism: Phyllomedusa bahiana (assembly GCA_025379985.1). NCBI lineage: Eukaryota > Metazoa > Chordata > Amphibia > Anura > Hylidae > Phyllomedusa > Phyllomedusa bahiana. Next base: position 18,324 of record JAODAL010026511.1, on the reverse strand, counting down.
ACTGGACTCCCCTCACATTATATACAGCGTCTCACAAAAGTCAGGACACCCCTCACAGTATATACAGCGTCTCACAAAAGTCAGGACACCCCTCACAGTATATACAGCGTCTCACAAAAGTCAGGACACCCCTCGCATTATATTACAGCAAACCACCACAAATCAGGTCAACAACCCCTCACATTATATACAGCGTCTCACAAAAGTCATATTACATGCATATTAGCTGTAAAGTTAGAAGAAGCCAGAGGACAAGGCCGGAGCCATCTCGGAGTTGTCCATGGATTGTGGCTTCTTCTTTCCCTCACGGGGCCCCTCATCCGCCCGGTAGATGGCACAAGCTTCTAGGTTCTTCTATGTCTTCTATTGAAACCTATTAATCTTGTGATATCTGGGAATGTAGCCAGAAAGTTCCTCTAAATCCTGAGCTCTCCCAACAGATGTTGGAGCCTCCCCCCACCAGATGCACAGCTGCTGCTGGGGGGGGGGGGCCCGGGTTTCTCCAGGCCGGTAACTCCGGGAACCTTTGAAGTCCTTAAACATTGTTGGCAGCTGAAGCTTCAGAAGACTAGGTCCCTGGATGGAGATGTCACTCCTAGTGCAAGAGGGACTGAGTTGTAAAACATTTGTGTTGAGTCCTTTCCAAGCCCGTGTCTCTGTGTGGGGTCACTTAGGCCTCCCGCGGCGGCCGGCCGGGGACACTCAAAGAATGAGCCTTCTGGGGTAGGAGGTTGTCTGCTATATGCATATCTGTATATGCGTGCACACGTCTGCGTCTGTATAAGCGCAGCGCGCAGTCTGGTCTGTAAAATGCGCACGTCTGCGTCTGTATAGGGCGCCAGCAGTCTGCGTCTTTTATATGCGCGCGCGCACGGTCTGCGTCTGTTATGCGCAGCGGCGCACGTCTGCGTCTGTATATGCGCGCACGTCTGCGTCTGCATATGCGCGCACCTGTATATGCGCGCGCGCACGTCTGCGTCTGTATATGCGCGCACGGCTGCGTCGGTATATGCGCGCACGTCTGCGTCTGTATATGCGCGCACGTCTGCGTATGTGCGCACGTCTGCGTCTGGATCTGCGCGCACGTCTGCGTATGCGCGCACGTCTGCGTATGCGCGCACGTCTGCGTCTGCGCGTGTCTCCATCCGTGTCTGCGCGCGTATCTCCATCCGCACAGGCGCGCGCCTCTACATCTGATATGTGCGAGACACGTATGCAGATATGCTCTTCCCAAGCAGCAGTTAATGAGAAGTCTGCTAGCCCAACCCCCCCCCCCCCCCCCCCCCCCCCCCCCCCCCCCCCCCCGGGAGGGGGGGGGGGGGGGGGGGGCGGGGGGGGGGGGGGTTTCCCTTCCCCCGGGGGCGGGGGGCCCCCCCCGGGTGGGGGAAAAAAAATTTGGAAATCAGCCTTCCCACACACCGTTAAGTGAGATTAGTCTTCTCAGCCAAGTCTATAGTTTATGTATTGCTCTTATCATTGCCCTGTCAGTTTATCTATCATTAATTTGGCCTGTCTAGAGAACAATAAGAGTGATCATTATGTCATTACCTACTGTTACAATATAGATGCCGAGAATATGGATATAGAAAAAGTTGGGGTCCCAGAACCAAGGGTGCTGTGCATTTCGTGCAGATACTCCTCTTGTATGAAATATTACTTTACTAGAGCAACGCGTTTCACGTTTTTGACACAAAGTCTTCGCCAGGTTCCACGTTTAACGTTGCACATAAATAGAGGTAAGAACAGCAGTGAGGTGAACGATACGAAGTGTCAGTCACAATAAAACATCATCAAAAACAATGAACAACGGAATTTATCTCCACTGTCTACACTGCGTGGGAGCATTCATGGTCAAAGAAACCTAAAATGAACAATGTTTCATCGTATCTAATCCCTTATTGGTGTAGGGCTCTAAGGAGTTGCAATAACTGCTACCTACCACTGGAGGCCTCTCTTGATCTTTCCAGTTCTTCTTTTATTTATCTTCGCAGTGTTCCTTCTTTAGTGTAGAATATTTGGGATTCCTCAAATATATCCAGTATATAAATATATGAATGTATGAAAATTGTTAAAAGATAATAATAAAATAGATATAACGAAAAATGACAAATTTTGAGGTTTTCCTGACTATTCACAGCACTGTCTCGGAATAAAAAGTTTCTGTGATGGTTTTATAGTCGGAAATCCATAATTTATCAAGATTTTATGAGATTTTATAACACTTTATAATCAATCTTCGTTTAAGTTAAAATACTGAGATGAAAGCGGTGACCTGGATTTTGTCTTAATAGAATTTATCATATCTAATCCAGTAAAGGAGATTGCGCCCCTATTGCCTGAAGGATATTTAGGGAGCAGGATTTTCATATTTTTCATTTCTGTGTTTTTATGTTTTTTATATACAGGCCGTCCCCAACTTACAACGTTCTGCGTTACTTCCGTCTCCTAGTTACAAACGGAGACTTATGGGGCCTGGTTTAGCACGCTGAGTCACACCCCATAATATTGTTGCGAGCCTTCCTCTGCCCACTGTGTCTTCCGGCCGGCGTTGCAGCTCTTTGTTCCCTTCCTCCCGCTTTGTGCTGGGAACCTCCGTATTCTGGCCGGCACAACATCTCTCTTTCACACTGCTCTTGTATAGCGCTGTCGTCCCCAGCACCGTGGATATGTTCTTACTGCTCTTGGACCTCTCCAACAACCCTACCCCATAATTAAATACAGACTGTACTGTGGAATACAAGTCCCAGCTCCCCCACCGCACTCTGAGAGACAGAAAGTGAGGTGAAATCTTCTAAACAGGAGCATAGAAAACAGAACAAATGTAAAAGGGGTTGTAACCCTGCCCTGCACTATCCAAAACTAGAAAAAACCTCTTGTTCTTGAGTAACATTTAATAAATATACCTGTCACGAGTTAAAACAGACTAAATTTTTAAAAAAAACCACTTTTCCGCCCCATTCTGCCCGGGGACAGTTATGGATATCTGGGGTCCTCATCCCTTTTTCCCTTTGGTTCTTAGTATTTATCAATTAAAAAGTAAAGCTGTTTCTCAGGGATAAGAATAAGATCTGTTTCCTGCCTTAATGCGCCTGTTCACACTAGCTCTGTTGCCTCGTTCAGGCTTTCTCTCTTGCTCAGGTGATCCAGTCTATTGGGAATAAAGTCAGGAATATGGTCAATCTTAATTCTAGTGTCACTCATTTCATGTTTCTCTGCGCAGTCTTGACACTTTATGCAGGTTGAATCTTTTGCAAAAAATTCTAAGGGGTGGCAATTTTCCCCCCTGTAATTTTTTGGCTCGCGGCAATGTTTTTAAATCCGCTGGACTTCCGCAAAAAGCATAACAAATTCACTCCCACGTCGGTAGATTTTTTTACACAAAATTTTATGATGAAAAATTCCGGTGTTTGAGTGTAAGGGGGCAGAGAGACTTGTCTCTGACCACATTTTATTTTTCCTTCCACATTGTGGATTTATGGAGTTTTTCATCTTATTTTTATATCTATCCAGCAATGGGAGCACAATCTCCCTTTTTTTTATTTTTTTTATTAGATGTGATAATTTGTAAAAAAATCCAGGGTTTCCAGCTTGATTCAGTTTTTTAAACTTTCTGAAGATTGATTATAAAGTTTTGTAAAATCCTATAAAATCTTGATAAATCAAGTATTTCTTACTCTAAAACCATCATAGAAACTTTTTTTTTGTTTCAGGAAAGAGCTGTAAATAGGACAACCTCGAAATTGTTCATTTTTATTTTTTAAATCTATTTTATTCTTTTCTATTTTTTTATACGTCCCATATACGTTATATTTTTTTAAAATTCCCTATTTTTTACACTAAAGGGGGGAGTACTGTGAAAATTAAATAAAAAGGAAAAAACGGGAAAAAGAAAAAGAGGCCCCCAGTGGTAGGTACGTTTTTACAAAAATCCCTTTCAGCCCCTTTCCCAAAAAGGACAGGTGTTAAACTTGGGCCTCCCCTGTTGGGAAACTACAATCCCCCTTGCTTTGTATATCTATAACCCTGGGCATCTGGGAGTTGTAGTTTCCCCAACATGGAAGCCCCAGGGTTTTCACCCCTGAAAATAAGGATTGATACGATGAAACATTGTTCATTTTAGGTTTCTTTGACCATGAATGCTCCCACGCAGTGTAAACAGCAGAGATAGATTCCATTGTTCATTGCTTTTGATGATCTTTTATATTGACTGACACTTCGTATCGTTAACCTTACTGCTGTTCTTATGTCTACTTAACCCGGGTATGTGCAATGTTAATCATGTAACCTGGCGAAGTGTTTGATTCAAATACGCGAAACGCGTTCTAATAAAAGGAATATTTCATACAATTAATGCAGATACTCCTCTCATCAGATACACTTGGTCCCGGTTCTTGACCAAGCCAGACCCAGAGTTATTTTTGTATGCATATAGTCAGGATCTATATTGATTACACTACTACTCCATGTTGATGGTGGAGTAAGGCATGCAGACCAGCTGCGGACTCCTGTGAAGTCCAACCACCAGTAATTTAGTATCCTGTTTGTGGAGAGTTGTGCCATCTGGTTCCAGAACCAAAAAGGTAAGTATACATATGTATCTATTGAGATACAATTTATGTATATGGGAGTTTAACATACTAGGGCGCGTCGGTATATTTGTATTTTTGTCTTTCATTAGGTGCTATTTGTTTCGAGTCCCCCTTGGAGATCAGCTCTCCCCCTCGCCCCCACAGCAGCAGTAAAGAGAGAGTAGTCGTCTTTGCTGATTGTATCCTTTCATGTATTGCTCTTATCATTGCCCTGGCACTTTAGTCTAATCTTTATCTCGGCCTGTCCAGAGAACAATAGACTTTATGGGAAAGGAGCTGAGAAGCTCAAGCGCCCTCTGTTGGATGTAACAAATCCTCAATTTGCTTTTGACCCACTGGGCCTTTGGAAAGCAAGAAGGGATATTTAGCCAAGCCAGCATCACTCATCTGTAGACGGCCGTTTCGGGGTGTTTGCACCTCTTCAGTGCAGAGCGTTGCTGGCTTGGTTGAGTGGGAGGCAATGAGTGGCTCAGAAAGGGAGGATCTCTCCTTAGGGAGAGCGCCTATATAGGCGTGTGGACAATAGAGTGATTAATACATTATTCCCTACTATTTGTAATTTGACCACTCTGCAGATCAGCAACCGTAAACTTAGATTACTCTTCCCGGCCATTAAGGAGTTTTAGCTCTTCATTATCACAGCTGGTGAATGACAAGATTTTAAATGTATTTTTGAATTTAAAATTGGAAAAATATTCTAAAATTTTTTCTCCAGGAATATTGATGTGAACAAAAATGCCCTTTTAGCAATTATCCTAAAAGATTGTATTTTGTGTAGCCTGAAGGAAAGGGGGATATATTAACCTTGTTGCACGGTCATAATAATACGTATCTTCATTTTTTCCTCCCTGTCTTCCACAAACCATAACTTTTTTTTCATTTTTCCATCTACATAGACGGGTGAGGGCTTGTTTTTTGCGGGACGACATGTTCTTTCTAATGGTACCATTGACTGTATCATATAACGTACTGGGAAACTGAAAGAAAATTCTAAGCAGGTTGAAATGTGAAAAAAAAGTACTTGCCCCATGTTTGTGGGGAGGTAAGGGTTTATGTTCATTTTTCGGGAAAAATTATGTGGGTATTCTGCAGGCCGATACGATTCAGATGATACCAAATATGTAGATTTTCGTGGTGTTTTAGGGGGTGTTCAGATTACATATTTGTGGGGCGTACTTTGATGTGTAATTGCACTGCAAAACGCCTGAAGTACACCCTGCATATACAATAACATCAAAGCTCTCTTTTAGACAGCACTGTTCCCCCCTCATTTAGGATCTAAAGGGTTAAACAGCAGGGATCGGAGCCAGCTCCATTCCCTGCTGATAGCAGCAACCACCTTTTATGTAGAGGACTTTCTGAATAAGCGCTCCACATAGGACCTTACCAGCATTATGACGTTCCTTTAAGTCCTATATTGGTTGCCCCTTGTTATAGTTACATTTTAACCAACATTTAAGAGGATTCTTTACTGTAAGAGCAGTGAGACCATGGACCTCTCAGAGGCAGTTATCAGGGGGAAGTCACAGCTCAGAAGTCCCCACGTGTCCCGGATGTGTCTCAGTGCAGGAATAATATTAGTTCTAGTCACTAGATTTCTGGAGATTGGTCACTGATCCAGGGATTTCTCTCCATACACAGGATTACAGTAGTGAAGAAGACGTTAGGTGACTGTGTGGCCCCAGCGCTGTCCCTGTGTGTCAGGAGGATGGACCCGGGCCCCATCATAGAGCCTCCCCCGCACTCACTGATACATGAGAGGGACAATAAGCAGAAGATCCTAAAACCCTCACCAACCAAGATGGCGGAGCTGCGATGGAGAGGTGACCCTGCTGCGGGGAATGCTGGGACTTTATACAGTAACACCACTGGAGGGGTCTGGGTGATGACCGTATCATTTTGTGTGTCAGGTTCCTATAAGGTGTCGGGAAAGGTTTCGCTGTCTATTTCTCCAGGAGGAGTGGGAGTATTTAGAAGGACACAAGGATCTGTACAAGGACGCCATGATGGAGGATCGAGAATCACCGGCCCCTCTTATGTCACAAGGTAAGGAGATAGAGCTGGGTTATCTCGTCTATTACTTTGGGTGCAGTATGGCACTGGCGGCCATGTTGGAGATTTAAAGAGAAGGAGTCATCAGAAATAAACTGCTGTTTATATTGTTTTTTTTTTCAAATTAAGAAAGATTTATTGATAAACAATGACATCTGCGAACAATCAAACATTATCAAAACCATGAAAATAAAAAGATAAGGTATCCAACTTTGTACTATAAAATACCAAAATAACCCCGATAATAAGAGTAAACATCGTATAAGCATACGGAAAATGGATGAATGCCCAAAGGCTACCACATGGAAAATGATGTAACCTATGCAATCTGGTTCCTGTAGCCGATGGGAGCTCATAACATAGCAGAGCAGAAAACAATACAGAAGGGAAGCAAAAAGATTATACACAAGGGTCACACCTACAAGACAGGGAAGAAAAGGGGGGGAAAAAAAAGGGGGAGGGGAGAAGGAGAGGAAGGGTAACCATGTCCCCCCTGCCCAAAGGGCTAAACGGACAAGCCAGGTGCAGCGGCAATGCGCTAACTAATTAGCAATGGAAAGGTACAACGGAGAATTTTTGAAGAGGAGCCAGCTGGCCCAGGTCCTATTAAATTTATGCGCGTGCTCAGGGGTTTGGGCAATCAGTTCCTCCATCCGTTGTATAAAACTAATCTCCGCAAACCAGTCCTCAAGGGATGGGGGAGTGGAAGATTTCCACCTCCTCGGCACCACGGCCTTAAATTTGTTGACCGGCATAGGAAACGTGAAAAGAAGCAAAGCCTCCGGTGTATTGGACAATGCCTTCTCGATCACCTCAAGGACTGAAATCCAGAAGCCTCTGATTAGGGGGCATCCCCACCAAACATGGGGCAAAGTCCCTTCCTCCCTCCCACATCTCCAACAAGTGTCTGGGACCGATGGGTACCAACGACCAAGACTGAGGGGACTCTGTACCACCGGGTCAGAAGCTTATAAAAGGTCTCCTGGTGCCTAGAAGTTTTTGCTGTTTTTGTGAGTGAGTTAAAAGCCCCCGCTCCCATTGTGGGCAGGGTGAAGGAGACCCCCCAATTTCAGTCTCCCATGTTGGGCAGAAAAGGGAAGTGATGCGGAATGGGGCCAGAAGGAGTATTTTATTTTAACCCGGGAAAAGTAAAATGTCTCGAAAACAGAGGGGGGACAGTTAAATTTCCCTCAAAAGGGCCGAAAGGGGCCCTGGAAAAATTTGGGCCCTTTTTCATAGTTCGTTTGGGACAAATTTGGGAGAGTTTTTAATTACTGGGAAAGGGGGGTTCCAGCAAAAAAGTTTTTTTCCCCCATCCAAATTTCCACGAGCGGTTTTAGTTTCCCCCTGAGAATAAAATACAAAAGCTTTTTAAAGGGGTTTTTTTTGGGAAACCGGCTCAGGGAGGGCCCGGGGGGAAATGGGGGGTTACCCAGGACGGACACATGGGACCCTTGTGATCAAAGAGGCTGGGGGAGTCCCTGGCGATAGGGGAGTGCCCAAACGTTTGGTCCACCAGAATGAGGGGGAAACCCACTATTGGGGGAAAAAGGCGGGGGTTTCCAAACCCCAGGGGAGCCCCCGCCACAGATAAAGGGACTAAAGGTTTCTTCCCCAAGGTAACCCGAGCTTATCCCCTCGTTTAAAGCTGGGGGGCCAAAAGAAACGAGCAAACCGGAACTAGGTTGATACTTTTTGCAATCGGGGGGCCCTCTCCCCCCAGCGCCCTTGCCTCGGGAAAAACGTGCCAACGCTATTTTTTGGGCCCTTCCCTTTTTGGCCAGATAAAGGAGCGAAAGCATGTTTTAACTCTTTCCCCAGAAAAAGGGCCCGGGGAAAAGGGAGGGTTTTTGGGAAAAAAAATAAAAGGAAAACCTCGGAAGCATGTCATTTTGAGCACTTTTAAATTCTCCCAAAACCAAACAAAGCCCCCTCCCTTTGCTAGAAATCCGGGTTCCTCTGTTTGTCTAAGAAGTGGGATATAATTGCCCAAAAAGAGTTTAGAAAGATCCCCCGGGTTGATCCGGTTTTCCCAGATAAGGATCCCTTCCCCGGGCCTTTCCCAAAGGGAAAGGGGGGACTGCAAAAGGGCCCCGCTTTTTGCACTGAGAGGCCAACACCAAGACCTTCAGATTTGGAAAATTTTATCCAAAAATTTTTGCCCCTTTTACCGACCCCCCTGATCTCCGCCATCAAAACGGGGAGGGATATAGGGGGGGTTGGGTGATATGGGATCAGAAAAGTGGGTCCGAAAAAGCCCAAACCCTTTTGAATTCCCTAGTCCCAATATTTTTTCCCCTTGAGTCAGGGTTCAATCTAATGGATGAATTGGGGCCTCCATTACCGGGACTTTAGATAGCGGGGATAGGGGGCACCCCTGCCAGCCCCAAATTGGAAATTTTGAAGAGGGTGGTAAGGACCCTTTAAACCCTTTGGGACTCGTCCCGAAATTTTGGCGGGAGGGGGGGGGCCCCCAGACCTATTTGGGAGAGGGGTCTCAGGGAAAAGAGAAGGTCACGTTATAACGAAAAAAGGGCCCTTCTCTGCGCCCAAACCGAGGGGACCATGGGGGGGATCCCCCAGGGAACGGGCATGATGAAAAAATGTCCAAAAGTCTTAAGCGTGTTGTAAACGCCCCTTTCCCGACCGGGGAACGAAAGCCCCCCGGGGTTTTGGGGGAATGTTTGTGCCGAGCCCCGGTTTGAGTTATTCGTGATTAATTTGGCTTTGGGAACTTAAAGTCCCCCCGTTCAGTAAGGATATAGGGCGTTTTAGCTCCCCAAAAGGACCCGGGGGTCTTTCCCGGGTTTTTGGGAAAAAGCGCCACTTGCGCGGGCCGTGTCGGGGGGGGAAAGGGGGGAATTTTTTGAAACAGAGTTGGGGCCCAGCCAATAAAAAGGGGAGCAAATTGGGTCAGGGAAATTTTTTAAAGAACTTGCCCGTGAAGCCTTTCCCGCCCAGGGCTTTTCCCCGGCCGGGGAGGCCCTTTTAAAAACGGCCCCCTTTTTCCCAATGCGTAAAAGGGTTCTTCAAAACGATTTGCGAAACCGGGGTTTGGGGTTTTTTTGGACAATGGGAGGGGTGGGGAAACCCGGGCCAGTTTGGGGTTGAAAAGGGGGAGGGGAGGGTTTAAATTTTATAAAATTTTAAAAATAAAAGGCCAAAAAGGGGCTTTCCCAATTTCCCCCTGGAACAATGCGCCCGGTTTTTGGGGGCAGCCTTAATGGAGGCGAGGGTGGGGAGTGCCCCCCCATCTGGGGGCGAACCGCTCTGGCCAGCACCCAACAGCTTTTGTTTCCCTTTATTCATAAAAATTTGCTACGAAAATTTCTGGTTGTAAGGGGCCCCCAAACCGAAGCTCCAGAAGACGCCTGACCTCCAAACGTGCAACCTGCAGTCCCTAAGGGGTGGGAGGGGAGAGTGGGCATTTTTATGAGCAGTTTCTAAGGAAGACATGTTAGCCAACGGCTTTTGAGGAGAAGGGTCGCTTGTCCTTTTTAAGCTGGAGAACCTTGTCTTAATCAGAAACCCCCCTAAGCACGCATTTAAGGGCCTCCCATTGAACCGACGGGGACTGTGTGGTCATGACGTGGTGAGCCACAAATTGGGTGATTGAGCTCTTGGACATTCCGCTACACACGGCGCATCTAAGGAGAAGGGACTCGTTTCTGTTCCAGTTCCATGTTCACAGGGGATTGAAGGGAGGCTGAACACCGGGGAATGATCGACCACAGGATGTCTGCACCAATGGAGGTGGATGTTACCAGGGGAGGGCAGAGTGATGGATCATGACGTAGTACCTAAGCGGTATACGAGCCGTGAAGAGCAGAGGTTAAAAGGAGTAATCCTTAATGGAAGGGTGTTGGATCTCCAGGTGATCCACTCAGTAGCTGATGCTGAGGTGGGCCCTCCCGTATCCTCTTCTATGGAGGAGTACGATAGTGGTGATTTCCGGATGAGTTATCTAGGGGTTGGGGCCCAGTGTGACATTGAAGTCCCTTGCATAGTATCACCGTCCCCGTGATCAATGGAAAGAGCAATCTATTTGGTCTAAAAATATTCAAGCCTGGTCCACATTAGGGGCATATGTGTTCGACATAGTAAAGACCTGGCCGCCAATAGAGAGAACCAAGATAAGCTACCAAGCTTCTGGGTCTGTAAAGCAGTCAATGACCTGATGAGGTAATGAATGATGGATTGCTATGGCAACCCTCCTGGATCTGGACCCATGGAAATCCGCAAAGTGCCAAGAGTGTTAGTGTATGTGTTTGATGGTCGGGGCATGTGATCCTACCTTATAAGTGCGTTTCTTGGAAGCATACTATCTGGGTTCGACGGCGGTGGATGGGGTGGAAATGATTGAGAATCTGCGCCCTCTTCTCTGGGGTATTCAGGCCTTTGGCGTTGAAAGAAGCGATGCTTAGATCCATTTCAGAGCGCTAAGCCAGTGGGCTCTGCTGGCGTAACCAAAGTCCCCTGCTAACCGTGACCTAAAGGCTGGGGGAAGGAGGGGGGAAAAAAAAAACACACACAGAAAGACACCCACAAACACACCCGTCGGGGGAAAGAGAGAACACAACACGAAACAAGTAATGCAAAACGAAAAGCAGGTGATTGGGTCCTGCGCGTTATCTCAAGACCAAATAATTAGAAGACAAGAAATCCTGCTGAGCGTAGAAGAAACTCAGTGCAGGAGTTCCACTACCTGGCGGGGATGGTGGTAGGGCCTCAGGAATTAGAAAAGAGGCATCTCGTGTGTGTATTATGTGGATGGTAGGTGTGTGTGTATTTAAGAGTGAGTGGGTATTTATATATATTATTAGTATATGATACACTATTAGATATTAATTATATATATATATATATTTATATAGATAGATTGATACAGTCTTATGAAAAAGTTTTGCCACCCTAATTAATCTTACTCATTTTTTAGTTCTAAATATTTGGGGTTTGCAACAGCCATTTCAATTTGATATATTAATAACTGATGGACCAGTAATGTTTCCAGATTGAAATGTGGTTTATTGTACTAACACAAAATGTGCAATATGCAGTAAAGTAAATTTGACGGTGCAAAAGTATGGGCAATCCCCAATCAGAAAAAGTGACATTAATATTTAGTAGATCCTCTTTTGCATAAATACGCTCTCTAAGTCGCTTCCTGTAGCTTTTAATCAGTTCCTGGATCCTGATGAAGGTATTTTTGACCATTCTCTTTACAAAACAATTCATTTTCAGTTAAGTTTGATGGTCGCGAGCATGGTCAGCCCGCTTCAAAGTATCCCACAGATGTTCAATGGATATTCAGGTCTGGGGACTGGGAATGGCCATTCCAGCAGATCTTTGTTATTGTTCATCTGCTGAATGCTGAGTAGATTTGGAGTGGTGTTTTGGGAATCATTGTCCTTGCTGAAATATCCATCCCCGGCGTAACTTCAAATTCATCACATGATTCTTGTACATTATTCTGAAGAATCTGCTGATACTGAGTTGAATCCATGCGAAACCTCAACTTTAAAAGATTCCCGGTGCGGCATTGGCCACACAGCCCCAAAGCATGATGGGAACCTCCCACCAAAATTTTACAGTGGGTAGCAAGTGTTTTTCTTGGAATGCTGTGTTTTTGGGACGCATAACGCCTTTTTGTGCATGACCAAACATACTCAAAGCTTTGGTTTCATCAGTTCCACAGGACTTCTTGCAAAATTAAGATGGCTTGTCCAAATGTGCTTTTGTCATACCTCAGACGGACTGTTTGTGGGTGCTTTCAGAAATCGGCTTCTTTCGCATCACTTCCCTGACAGCTTCATCCTTGTGCAAGTGTGCTGTATTTGTTGACGCATGCACAGTGACACTCTGCAGCAAGATGATGCTGCAGCTCTTTTGGTGGTGGTCTGTGGATTTGTCTTGACTGTTCTCACCATTTCTTTCTCTGCCTTTCTGATATTTTTCTTGGCCTGCCATTATGGGCTTAACTAGAACGGTCCTGTGGTCTTCCCTTTTCTTACTATGTTCCTCACAGGTGGAAAACCGACAGGTTAATCTCTGAGACAACTTTGTATCCTTCACATTGAACAACCATTGGTGTTGAAACAATTTTGTTTTTTTCAGATCATTTGAGAGTTGTTTTGAGGAGCCCATGATGCTCACTCTTCACAGGTGATTCCAAATAGGAGAATAACTTGCAATGGGCCACTTATATACCTTTTCTCATCATTGGACTACACTGGCTATGAAGGCAAGCTCTCGGGTTGAGGTTACACAAAACATTGTTGTCTTCAGAAAGTCAGTTTTTAAGTAAAAGTAGTTTTAGGTAGTATTCAAATCAATAAATGATTTAGGTATCCCAAATTTTTGCACAGTCAAATTTGGTTTTTAATGCATATTGACACAATTTTGTCGTTATACAATAAACTCATTTCATTCCGAAATATTACTTGTCCATCAGTTATTTGATATATCAAATTGAAATGGCTGTTGCACACACCCAAATATTGGAGAACTAAAAATGATTAAGATTAATAGGGGTGCCCAAACTTTTTCATATGACTGTACTGGTCACTTACCGAGTACGTTATAAGCGCTTGTTGGATTAACGGTTATGGTATGTATTATTCTATACAGTTTATTTGCAGATCTTTGGTTTGTCTGAATATGTATTTCCTTTGTACTCGCGTATACATCACTGCGACAGACTTCCATCTAGATGCAGCAGTATGTTGATTTTCTGTTGTATATTTGTTTCTTATTCTTTGATTGAATATACAATATATAAAAAAAATAAAAATAAAAAACTGTACACAATATTCCATGTGAGAGCAGTGACTTGTATAATGGGAGAATAATGTTCTCATCATGTGCATCTATGTCCTTTTAATTCACCCCATAATCCTATTTGCCTTTGCAGCTGCTGCCTGACACTGGCTGCTACAATTAAGTTTACTGTCCACAAGTGCTTCTCCAGGCCACTTTTTTTCCCAGCGTTTTTCCATTTAACAAATAATCACAAGATTTTGGCCAACAACCTCAGTGAAAGGATTGAAGATGGGTCGTGGCTGGGTCTTCCAGCATGACAATGCCCTGAAACACACAGCCAGGGCAATTTTGGAGTGGCTCCATAAAGAAGCATTTCAAGGTCCTCGAGGTGGGCCTAACTCTCAAGCCCTGAAACCCAATTGATAATCTTTGGAGGGAGCTGAGCGGATACTCAATGTTGCCTGCGAAACCCTGAAACCGTAGAGATCAAGAGAAGATCTGTATGGAGAAGTGGGCAAAAATCCTTGCTGCAGTTTGTACAAACTTGATCAAGAACAGGAAACATCTGACATCTGTAATTCCCAACAAGGTTTTCTGTACTAATTAAATATTAAGTTATGTTTTTCTATTGTATCAAATACATATCCACTGCAATAAAAGGCAAATTATTTAAAGATCATAGAAATGTGATTTTCTGGATTTTTTTTTTTTTTAAAGATTCTGTGGGCCGGTTCACGCGGCTTATTCAAGCCGTAATTGCGAGACAGATTCCGCCCGCAATACGGCTTGAATAAGGGGCGGGGGTGCTGCCCGCCGGCCCCATAGACTCATTATCCACGGCGCGTATTCCGCCGGGATAATGAACATGTCAATTTCTCCCCGCCCGGCGGATTCGCCGAGCGAACGTTAGAGACGGAATCCACAGTTCTCTTTGAGACCTGGGGGATTACCATAATGGCTGGGACGGATTCCAGCCGTTCTGCAGCGCAGAACGGCGCGCAATACGGCTGCAATCCGTGCCCAAAATAAGCTGTGTGAACGGCCCTTGTCTCTCATAGTTGAGGTGTACCTACGATACAAATTACAGACCTCTCCATTCTTTGTAGGTGTAATCAGCCCCCCTGAATCAATACTTTGTAGGACCACCTTTGGCTGCAATGACATCTGCACGTCTGTTGGAGTAATGGTTCTTTTTAAGCCTTTGCACATTTAGAGGTATGAGATGCACAGAGTTTCTCGCTGGCTGTGATGTAGCAGTAGTACAGGGAGATAAGACATGGTGGGATCAAGTCACATTAGAAACGTATGTAGAAAAACGTATGGTACCTAGAGGCTTGAGAATTTAAAAAAAAATGTCCCACCTGAGCAAAATGAAAAATTTATGTCAGATTGGAATGAAGTTCTCTCAGAGTGTTCTCTTAAATTAATGGAATTATAAAGAATGAAAAAAAACTATATTGGATAAGCCTAATGAAGACAAAGGAATCGAAAATTCTTTAGAAAAATACAAGGATCTGAGTATATATTTGGAGTATGCAAGATAAATTAAAGGCAACTTGACACAATTAGTGGATTTTATTTAATATAAATCGAAAAAATAAAAAGCAGTTTATCCTGGGACCAAATGGGACTATGTTTACAAGAAATGTCTACGGGGACAAAGGTTCAAGTGCAATCAACTCCAAATTTCTATTTAAGGAATATGAAAATCGTTTTAATCAGGGGAAACAGAATAAAAAGAAAGTGCCCTTTTGGGATCTTTTTCCCATCAGTTTGGCGTTTCCTTGATCTTTAAAAAAAGTTTTTTTCATCCCCCCAATACCAATTCTTTTTGGGGAAAAAAAAAAATTAAAACTAGGAAAAAACTAAAAAAAATGAAACTGTTTCAAAAAATTTTTGGGTGTGCCCCTCTTTCAAAAAAAACGGATCTGGGGAGGAGGCAAAAAAGCACGGGGAAGGGGGGAAAATTGCAAAGTTTCAAAATCCATTTCCAGGAGAGAAGATATTTTGGGTAATGAGAAAAAAGTTCAAGGGAAATTTTATAGTTTCTTAAATTTGTTTTCTGCCCTTTTTAAAAACAACATACCAAGAAAAAATTATTGTAAAAAGGGTTTTAAAATTTTTTTGCCCCAAGTCCCCCCCTTTTTTTTTTTGCCCCTTTTTTGGCATTTATTCTTAAAGGGGAAAAAGTTTCCCGAAAAAATTTGGACTTTTTAAAAGATTTTTTTGTTGTCCAAAAAAAAACTCTTAAAATACAGAGGAAAAAAAAATTTTTTTTAAATTTGGAATAATAGGACGGGGAATTTTTCAAAAACAATGTGCACTGTTCAACTATTAGAAACTAGGGGGAAAAAAAATATAGGGTGCACAATCTCGAACTGTCCATTCCACTAAATTTTTAAAGTGTAAAAATTTCCCCCCCTTCCTGTTAAATCAAGACCAGTTGCTTTGGATATGTTTCAACAAACAGTAGAAAGATCTAAAAAAAATTACAAGAGGAGGTTAATAACACTAAATTCCAGGATAACAACCAGAAATGAAAGCTTTGAAAGAACTATGTGATAATTTAAAATTTTACCCAAATGGCGTTTAAGGGGGGTTAATTGGTAATTTTGATGGGGAATCATACAAAGCCTTTATCCCCAAATTCTAAATGATGAAAACATAGGCTTTTTGAGAAAAAAATCCTACCGACACTTTTAAAAATTTTTTTATTTTCAGATTGTGATAGAGGGAGTAAATTTTGGGTTTTTTTGGAAAGTTTGGGGGATCCATTATATTTGATATCTGGCCCTATAATATCTATCTTTCAGGGTATTCCCAAAAGGGTGCATAAAAAAGGTAACCCATACCCCCCAAAAACCCATTAAATTTTTGGAAAAGGTTCATTAAACGAAAGTATCTTTAAAAAGGGTGGACTCTAGATTCAGCCTTTGGTTTTCCCCACGCCGGGTTTCATTCAGGGTTCGCGGGTTTTACGTGTTTTTGACAATTTTTTAATGGCATGTTTTTATATGGTTTACTTTTGATGTCACGCCTTATCCCTTTGAGGGTTTCCCCATGACCTTGCCAAAACTAGCAATTGACAAACCCTTTTTTTTCAAAAAACAGTACATTTAGTGGGAATTTTTTGTGAATACTTTTTTGAAAAGTTGGGGAAAATATTTGTTAAACACTTCCCTTTTTTTTGATCGAATATTTTTTGCAGTTTTTCTTTCCCCCTTCCCCTTTTTCTAATCTTTTTTTGGTCCCTTTGGGGGGAAGGGAGTATGTTTTCCCCAAAAACCCTTTCAGTAACCAAAAAAAAAAATTTTGCAAGATTCATTGATGACATTTTGATGGTTTTGGGGTGGTGCCCCTTTTGGGGTATTTAAAAAAAAGGATTTCCTATGGGGGAAAAAATAAAATTAATCTTTATTTAACAAATTGGGGAAAAAGTCCCTATCCTCTCTTGACAAAAGTTGAGTTGGTAATTTACTAAAAAAATAGGGTAGTTTTTATACGCAAATAAAACGTGCGGTGATCGGCTAAGCGCAGCATTCTGCGCCGAAACCCCATCACCGGGCCCTGGTGGTGGGGACCCCTTTTGAAGGCTCCCTTCCCCTTACCCTGGCCCCGGGTTTTCCCCCCCTTTCCCTCCGCAGACAGGAAAATGGGGGAAACCCCCCCATCTTTGTTTCACCCTAATGCATTGCCTATTAATTCCCCCAGGTTTGTATTAACAATTCGCGGGGCCCCCTAGTGGTTTAAGTAAACCCCGGTGGGGCCCCAATGTTACAGTAAAAAAAAAAAAAAAACAAAGTTTTAAAAATACAAAAAAAAGTATTTAAAGTTTTAAATCCCCCCTTTTCCCTTTCCCCCCTTTTACAAATAAAAATTATTAAAATAAAAAAAATTACCCCATATTTTTGGGATCGCCGCGCCGAAAAAAATCCCATCTAAAAAAATATAACAAATTTTTCCCGTACGCTGAACACGTAGAAGAAAAAAAAATTTCCCAAAAAGGCCCCAAAAATTTCGTTTTTTGGGCATTTTACGTCCCCTCAAAAAAAGGAATTAAAAAAAAAGATCAAAAAAGTCCCCATTCATTCCAAACTGCTAGCGATAAAAAGTAAACTTCAGGGCCCCAAAAAAAAGCCCCCCCACTGACCGTCCCTAGGGGTTGGTAAAAAAAAAGTTTTTGGTCGCACAAAAATTTGGGGCCCTGGCCCCAAATTTTCAAAAATAGAAAATGTTTGGAATTTTTTTACGGTTCCCAAAAATAACGGGAAAACCCCACTGTTTGGTATTCCCGGGTGGTAACAAATTTGGGAAAACAGATAACACATTATTTTTACCGAAGGTTGAACGAGTAAAAGCAAAACCCCGCAAAAATGGCAAAAAATTTCATTTTTTTTTTTACAATTTTTGGGCCCTTGGAAATTTTTTTTGGGGTTTTCCCCCCGTATATTCAATTTTGGGTTTGAGATTTGGCCGAATTTTTCAAAAATTGGTTTTGGCACTTCCGCCCAATTTTCTGACAAAAATTTGTTTTGGGACCCAAATTTTCTTCGGCACGGGAAACCCCTTTTAAAAACCCGCTATTTCCAGGCTGCCCCAAACCTGCCGGGGCTGTAAACGTTGTGCCCCTGCTTTTAAAATGCAGAGGAGTTGGGGGGGGTCCTTTATACAATGTTTTTGTTTTAGTTGACAAACCCCTGACTTTCCCGCCGCTCTTAGAAACGCTTCCCCTTTAAAAATTTCCCCGGGCACTTAAAGGGCAAAAACGAAACCCAAAAAAATCAAGCGGGGGAAAGTAAACCTGAAAAATCCCTGCTAGCGGGAAAACTGGAAAAAAAAAAGCTGAGAGCCTTTAGGTGGGAACCCTTTGTGATAGAGTGTTTTGGGGGGTGACGGCGGCAGCCCCGAACATGAGGTCAGGGGT
>JAODAL010026510.1:0-56668 GCA_025379985.1 Phyllomedusa bahiana | reverse complement strand
CTCCTTTTGGGCCCCCCGGGGGTGGAGGGGCCCCTTTGAAACGGGGGGGCTTTAACCCCTCACCTGCTGGACCCAGCATCAGCAGGTCATTAGCTCCTTGGCCCCTGTTGGCAGGTGATGTAACAGCCCTGGAGGACGTGGCAGAGGGTCTTGTTTGGGCTCATCTCTATCATGGCGGCCTCCATGGACATGGCCCACGGTCTGATGTCTGGGTTTCACCCTCATCATGGCGGCCTCCATGTTTGCGGCCCACGGTCTGATATCTGGGCTCCTCTCTATCATGGTGGCCTCCATGGACATGGCCCACCGTCTGATGTCTGGGCTCATCCCTATCATGGTGGCCTCCATGGAAATGGCACACGGTCTGATGTCTGGGCTCCTCTCTATCATGGCGGCCTCCATGGACATGGCCCACCGTCTGATGTCTGGGCTCCTCTCTATCATGGTGGCCTCCATGGACATGGCCCACCGTCTGATGTCTGGGCTCCGCGCTATCATGGTGGCCTCCATGGACATGGCCCACGGTCTGATGTCTGGGCTCATCTCTATCATGGCGGCCTCCATGTTTGCGGCCCACGGTCTGATGGCTGGGCTCCTCTCTATCATGGTGGCCTCCATGGACATGGCCCACGGTCTGATGGCTGGGCTCATCTCTATCATGGCGGCCTCCATGTTTGCGGCCCACAGACTGATGTCAGGGCTCCTCTAACAAGTAGCACACCATGGACAGTGAACACGGGATGATATATGGGCTCCTCTATCATGGCGGCCTCCATGGACATGGCCCACGGTCTGATATATGGGCTCCTCACTCTACTGGCGGCCTCACAGTATGAGGCCCACGGTCTGAGGGCTGGGCTCCTCTCTATCATGGCGGCCTCCATGGACAGTGCACACGGTCTGATGTCTGGGCTCCTCTATCATGGCGGCCTCCATGGACATGGCCCACGGTCTGATATCTGGGCTCCTCTATCATGGCGGCCTCCATGTTTGCGGCCCACGGTTTGATGTCTGGGCTCCTCTCTATCATGGTGGCCTCCATGGACAGTGCACACGGTCTGATGTCTGGGCTCCTCTATCATGGTGGCCTCCATGGACATGGCCCACGGTCTGATATCCGGGCTCCTCTATCATGGCGGCCTCCATGTTTGCGCCCCACGGTCTGATGGCTGGGCTCCTATCATGGCGGCCTCCATGGACATGGCCCACGGTCTGATATCCGGGCTCCTCTATCATGGCGGCCTCCATGTTTGCGCCCCACGGTCTGATGGCTGGGCTCCTATCATGGCGGCCTCCATGTTTGCGGCCCACGGTCTGATGTCTGGGCTCCTTCATGGGGCCTCCAGTTTGCGCCCCGCCCTGATGGCTGGGCTCCTCTCCATCATGGTGGCCTCCATGGACAGTGCACACGGTCTGATGTCTAGGCTCATCCCTATCATGGTGGCCTCCATGGACAGTGCACACGGTCTGATGTCTGGGTTTCACCTAATCATGGTGGCCTCCATGGACAGGGCCCACGTCTGATGTCGGGGCCTCCTCTCTATCATGGTGGCCCTCCATGGACATGGCCCACCGTCTGATGTCTGGCTCCTCTCTATCATGGCGGCCCTCCATGGACATGGCCCACCGTCTGATGTCTGGGCTCCTCTCTATCATGGGGGCCTCCATGGACATGGCCCACGGTCTGATGGCTGGGCTCCTCTCTATCATGGTGGCCTCCATGGACATGGCCCACGGTCTGATGTCTGGGCTCCTCTCTTATCATGGTGGCCTCCATGGACAGTGCACACGGTCTGATGTCTGGGCTCATCCCTATCATGGTGGCCTCCATGGACAGTGCACACGGTCTGATGTCTGGGCTCCTCTCTATCATGGCGGCCTCCATGGACATGGCCCACGGTCTGATGTCTGGGCTCCTCTCTATCATGGTGGCCTCCATGGACATGGCCCACCGTCTGATGGCTGGGCTCCTCTCTATCATGGCGGCCTCCATGGACAAGGCACACGGTCTGTCTGGGCTCCTCTCTATCATGGTGGCCTCCATGGACATGGCCCACGGTCTGATGTCTGGGCTCCTCTCTATCATGGTGGCCTCCATGGACATGGCCCACCGTTTGATGGCTGGGCTCCTCTCTATCATGGCGGCCTCCATGGACATGGCCCACCGTCTGATGTCTGGGCTCCTCTCTATCATGGGGGCCCACCCATGGACATGGCCCCACCGTTTGATGGCTGGGCTCCTCTCATCATGGCGGCCCTCCATGGACCAAGGCCCACGGTTCTGTCTGGGCTCCACTCTATCATGGCGGCCTCCATGGACATGGCCCACCGTCTGATGGCTGGGCTCCTCTCTATCATGGCGGCCTCCACGGCTGTGGTGCATCACATGGGAATGAGGGAGTCACACAGAGAGGTCATCGCCTTACCTTGTACGGGGGGAGTCGGTGAGACATTCTGCAAAGTCCAGAAGTACCGTCATGTCTAATCCAGCAGAGAAGAGAGAGCGTCCGGAACTGTCAGAAACCAGCGAGACTGCAGCAGCCGAGGAGGAGGAAGAGACACCTACTTCCCCAGGAAGGAAGAACTCTACAAGCACAGTGACAACCCCCAGGAGGAAAGAGACCGCCTGACACAACCACACACATACAGAGACACCTCCAGGAGGGAAGAGACTGCCCGACACAACTACACAAATACAGAGACACCCCCAGGAGGGAAGAGACTGCCCGACACAACTACACAAATACAGAGACATCCCCAGGAGGGAAGAGGAACTCCCCCAAAAAACCAAAAAACAAAAAAACACAAATACAAAAGACACCACCAGGGGAAGGGGAACGCCCAAACAAAACCCATACAAATACAGAAAACACCCCCAGGAGAAAAGAGACCGGGCCTAAAACCCCCAACCCCCCCCAAAAACCCCCCCCCAAAAATTTAAAAGAGACACCCCCGGGAGGAAAACGCCCGACAAAAATTTACACAAATACAGAGACACCCCCAGGAGGGAAGAGACTGCCCTACACAACCCTACACACTTTCGAGACACCCCCAAAAGGGGGGAAAAGCCCTGCCCTACACAACTACAACCCATACAAAAGACAACCTCCGGGGAAAGGGAGACTGCCTGACACAACCACACACATACAGAGAAAACCCCGGGAAGGGAAAAGAAAACCCCCCCCCCCCCCCCAAAAAAAACAATTTACACATAACAGAACACCCCAAAGGAGGGAAGAGACTCCCCTACACAACTAAAAACACATACAGAGAAAACCTCCTGAGGAAGAGCCCGGGCCCAAACACAACAACACAATAAAAGAGACACCCCCGGGAGGGAAAAGACTCCCTACCAAACAACACAAAAAACGACACCCCCCCAGAGGGAAGGGGAACTGCCCGACCCCAACTACCACTACAGAGACCCCCTTCCAGGAGGGAAAACCGCCCGACAAAACCCTACACACATACAAGACACCCCCAGGAGAAGAACGCCCGACACCCTTTAAAAAACAGAGACATCCCCAGGGGGGAAGAGATTTCCCCAAACACAACAACTTTTTAAAACAGAGACCCCCCCAGGAGGGGAAGAACTGCCCTACCAACACACACATACAGAACACCCCCCGGGAGGGAAAAAGCCCCGCCCAACAAACTACCCATATACAAAAAGAACCCCCAGGGGGAAAAGACTGCCCAAACAAAACAAAACAAAAAATACAGACAAAATCCCCGGGAGGGAAGAGGGGGGCCCGACACAACAACCCCCAAAAACAGAGACACCCCCAGAGGGAAGGCCCCGCCCGACACAACTACACACATACAGGACACCCCCGGGAGGGAAGAACCCCCGGGCCAAAACCCCCTACAAATACAAGACATCCCCAGGAGGGAAGAGACTGCCCGACACAACCGTACAAATACAGAGACACCCCCAGGAGGGAAGAGACCCCTAGACACAACCGTACAAATACAGAGACACCCCCGGGGAGGGAAGAGACGCCCACAAAACCAAAAAATTTAAAAGGAGACATCCCCTTTAGGGAAAAACCCTGCCCGAACAACTACACAAAACAGAGCCCCACCCACAGGGGGGAAGAGACTGCCCGACACAACTACACAAATACAGAGACATCCCCAGGAGGGAAGAGACTGCCCGACACAACCATACAAATACAGAGACATCCCCAGGAGGGAAGAGACTGCCCAAAACCCCCCCTACAAAAACAGAGAAAACCCCAGGGGGAAAGAGACTGCCCGCCCAAACAAACAAATACAGAGCCCAACCCCCAGGGGGAAAAAAAACTGCCCGACACAACTACACACATACAGAGACACCTCCAGGAGGGAAGAGACTGCCCAACACAACCCTACAAATACAGAGACATCCCCAGGAGGGAAGAGACTGCCCGACACAACCCGGGACAAATAAAAGAACATCCCCGGGGAAGGGAAAGACTGCCCGACAAAACCCAAAAACAAAATACAGAGCATCCCCGGGAAGGGAAGAACTCCCCACACAACACACAAATACGGGAAACACCCCAGGAGGGAAAAAGACGGCCCGACACAACACTACAAATACCAGAGAAAAACCCCCAGGGGGGGAAAGCCTGCCCGACAAAACCCTTTTAAAAATACAGAGCCCCCCAGAGGAAGAGACTGCCCGACACAACTCCACACATACAGAGACACCCCCAGGAGGGAAGAGACTGCCCGACACAACTACACAAATACAGAGACATCCCCAGGAGGGAAGAGACTGCCCGACACAACTACACAAATACAGAGACACCCCCAGGAGGGAAGAGACTGCCCGACACAACTACACACATACAGAGACACCCCCAGGAGGGAAGAGACTCCCCGACACAACTACACACAACAAGACACCCCCAAGGGAAAGACTGCCCTACACAACCATACAAATACAAGACCCCCCAGGGGGGAAAAGACTCCCCAACCCCCAAAACCCAACAAATACAGAGACATCCCCGGGGGGGGAAAGGGAGATTTCCCCCACAAAAACCGTACAAATACAGAGACATCCCCAGGAGGAAAGAGATCACCAGACACAACTACACAAATACAGAGACACCCCCCAGGAGGAAAGAGATCACCAGACACAACTACACAAAAAACAAGAAAACCCCCAGGAGGGAAAGACGCCCACACAACCTTCAAATACAAGAATCCCCAGAGGAAAAAAAGCCCCGCCCGAAAACAACTACACAAATACAGAGACACCCTAAAGGGGAAAAAACTCAGCCCGACACAACTACACAAATCCCAGAGATACCCCAGGGGGAAGAACGCCCGACAAAACAACACAAATACAAGACACCCCCCAGGGGAAAAAGAAACCGCCCCGACAAACCCACAAATACAGAGACACCCCCAGGGGGGAAGGGAGCCCGGGCCCCGACACAACAACACAAAATTAAAAGAGACAACCCCAGGGGAAAGGGAACCCCCCCGACACAACTACCCCAAATACAGAGATATCCCCAGGAGGGAAAGACTTCCCAAACAAAACCCAACAAAAATTTTACGAGACCCCTTTCCAGGGGGGAAAAAGACTCCCCGACAAAAACCCTTTACAAATACAGAGCCCAACCCCCGGGAGGGGAAAAAGATTTGCCCGCCCACAACTCTACAAATACAAAACAAAACCCCCAGGGGGGAAAGGACTGCCCTACCAACAAACACAAATAAGAGCCCACCCCCAAAGGGGGGAAGAGACTGCCCGACACAACCATACAAATACAGAGACATCCCCAGGAGGGAAGAGACTGCCCGACACAACCGTACAAATACAGAGACATCCCCAGGAGGGAAGAGACTGCCCGACACAACCGTACAAATACAGAGACATCCCCAGGAGGGAAGAGACTGCCCGACACAACTACACAAATACAGAGACAACCCCAAAAAAAAAGGGGGGAAAAAAGGGGAAAAAAAAAAAACTGGGAAAAAGTAAAAAAAAAACAGAAAATCCCCAGGGGGAAAAAATCCCCGAAAAAAACCCCGGACAAATACAGAGAAAACCCCCAAGGGGGGAAAGATGCCCGCCCAAAACCCCTTTAAAAATTTCCCAGAGACCCCCCAGGGGGGAAGAGACTCCCCCACAAAACCCAAACACAAATACAGAGACACCCCCAGGAGGGAAGAGACTGCCCGACACAACTACACAAATACAGAGACACCCCCAGGAGGGAAGAGACTGCCCGACACAACCGTACAAATACAGAGACATCCCCAGGAGGGAAGAGACCGCCCGACACAACCGTACAAATACAGAGACATCCCCAGGAGGGAAGAGACTGCCCGACACAACTACACAAAAATTCCCAAACATCCCCGGGAGGGAAAAAGACTGCCCGACACAAACATCCCAAATACAGAAAACATCCCCAGGAGGGAAGAGACTGCCCACAAAACCCTCTACAAATCCCAGAGAAAACCCCCAGGAGGGAAGAGACTGCCCGACACAACTACACAAATACAGAGACACCCCCAGGAGGGAAGAGACTGCCCTACACAACTACACAAATACAGAGACACCCCCAGGAGGGAAGAGACTGCCCTACACAACTACACACATACAAAACCCATCCCCAGGGGGGAAAACCCCCCCACCCCAACCGTCCCAAAAAACAGAGAAAAACCCCCCGGGAGGGAAAAGACTCCCCGCCCAAAACCCTACAAAAAATACAGAGAAAACCCCCCAGGGGGGAAAGACGGGCCCGACAAAAACTACCAAATACAGAGACATCCCCAGGAGGGAAAAACGCCCGACCCCAACCATACAAAAAAAAGAGACATCCCCAAAGGGGAAAGCCCTCCCCCAAACACGAACTCTAAAAAAACAAAAACACCCCCAGAGGGAAGAGATTTGCCCTACACAACTACCAAATACAGAGAAAACCCAGGGGGAAAACGCCCGACAAAACCCTACAAATACAGAGACCTCCCCAGGGGGGGAAAGACTGCCCACACAACTAAAACAAAAAAACCAGAGAAAACCCCCGGGAAGGGAAGAAACCTGCCCGACACAACAACAAAAAAAGAAAAACCCCCCAGGGGGGGAAGAGCCCTCCCCGACCCCAACTACACAAATTACAGGGGAAAACCCCCCAGGAGGGAAGAGACTGCCCGACACAACTACACAAATACAGAGACATCCCCAGGAGGGAAGAGACTGCCCGACACAACCATACAAATACAGAGACACCCCCAGGAGGGAAGAGACTGCCCGACACAACTACACAAATACAGAGACATCCCCAGGAGGGAAGAGACTGCCCGACACAAACTTTTCCCCTTTCTCCATCACTCTGTCTCCTCCTCCTAACCTGTCCTCGGCTTCTTCCATTACTCTGTGCCCTCCTTCTAGATTTTTCCTCTGCCTTCCCCAAATTACTCGGGCTCCCCCTTTTGGGGCCCGGGCCTCTGCCTTCCCCCATTACTCTGTGCCCCCCTTTTCCTAGACCTGTCCTCTCCCCTTTTTCCTTTTTAACCTGTGCTCCTCCCCCTAGACCTGTCCTCTGCCTTCTTCATTACTCTGTGCCCCCCCCTCTAACCTTTTCCCCTGCCTTCCCATTACTCTGTGCCTCCTCCTCTAGATCTTTCCCTCCCTTTCCCATTACTCTGTGCTCCCCTCCTAGACCTTTTCCTTCCCTTTCCCCTCCCTTTCTCTGTGTCCCCCTCCTAACCTGCCCTCTGCCTTTCTCCTTTACTCTGTGCCCCTCCTCCCAGCCCGGGCCCTTCTGCCTTCTCCTTTCTCGGGGTGTTTCCTCCCCCTAGATCTGTCCTCTGCCTTCCCATTATTTCTGTGCCCCCTCCCCTTTAAAACCTGTCCTCTCCCCTTCCCCCAAATACTCTGTGCTCCTCCTCCAAGACCTGTCCTCTGTTTTCCCCATTAATTTGTGCTCCTCCTCTGGCCTGTCCTTGCCTTCTCCTTTTCCCCTGTGCTCCCCTTTTCTAGATTTTTCCTCGGGCCTTCTCCATTACCGTGCTCCCCCCTCCTAGACCTTTCCTCTCCCTTTTCCCTTACTCTGTGCTCCAACTTAGCCCTTCCCCTCTCCCTTCTCCATTACTCTGTGCCCCTTTCCCCCCTTCCCTGTCCTCCCCCTTCCCCATTACTCTGTGCTCCCCTCCTGACCCCCCCTCTGCCTCCTCCTTTCCCTCTTTTGCTCCCCCCTCCTAGACCTGTCCTCTCCCTTTCTCCATTACTCTGTGTGCCCTCCTCCTAGGCAGGTCCTCTGCCTTCCCCTTTTACTCTGTGCTTCTCCTCCCCCTCCTGGGACCTGCCCTCTGCCTTCTCATTACTCTGTGCTTCTCCTCCCCCTCCTGACCTGCCCTTTGCCTTCTCCTTTAAATTTTGGGGTTTCCTCTCCTAACCTGCCCTCTCCCTTCCCTTTAAACTCTTTTGCCCCCTCCTCCTGACCGCCCTTCTGCCTTCCCCCTTTACCTGTGCTCCTCCACCTAGACCTGTCCTCTCCCTTCTCCATTAGTCTTTTGCTCCTCCCCCTTTGGCCTGTCCTCTCCCTTTTCTCTTTTACTCTGTTTTCCTCCTCCTAGCCCTGTCCTCGCCTTCTCCATTAGTCTTTCCCTCCTCCCCCTTAGACCTGTCCTCGCCTTCCCCCCATTACTCTGGCTCCTCCTCCAAGAATTTCCCTTTCTCCTTCTTCTTTAAACCCCTGTGCTCCCCTCCTGACCGGTGCTCTGCCTTCCCATTACTCTGTCCCTCCTCCCCTAGCCCCTGCCCCTCTCCCTTCTAAATCCTCTGTGCCTCCCCTCCTAACCTGTCCTTTTGCCTTCTCCATTACTCTGGCTCCTCCTCCTAGCCCTGTCCTCTGCCTCAAAATTTCCCCTTGCCCCCTCCTCCTAACCTGTCCCTCCCTTTCCCCCATTACCCCTGGGCTTCTCCTCCTCTTAGATCTGTCCCCCCCCGCCTTCTCCTTTTCCTGTGCCCCCCCCCTTTGACCTGTCCCTCTCCCTTTTTCCATTACCTGTCCCTTTTTCCCCCCTCTTAGATCTGTCCCCCCGGGCCTTTCCATTACTCTTTTGTTTCCTCCCCCAAAGACCTGTCCCTCGGGCCTTCCCCCAATTACGGGTTTTCCTCTTTCCCAAACCCTTTGTTCTGCCTTTCCTTTTACTCTGTGCTTTCTCCTCCTCTTAGTTTTGGTCCTCCGCCTTCCCCAAATTACTCTGTGCTCCTTTCCCCCTTTGACCTGTCCTCGGGCCCTTCCCCTTTACTGTGTTCCTTTTCCTAGACCTCCCCCTCCTGCCTTCCATTACTCTTTGCTCCTCCTCCCCTAGCCCTGTCCTCTGCCTTCTCCTTTTACCCCTGTGTCCTCCTCCAAAGGACCCATTCCTTGCCCCTCCCATTACTCTGTGCTCCTCCCCCTTTGGGACCTGTCCTCTCCCCTTCCCTCCATTACCCCTGTCCTCCTCCTCCCTAGCCCTGTCCTCTCCCTTCTCCTTTTACTCGGGTCTTCCTCCCCCCGGGAAAGTCCTTGCCTTCTCCATTACTCTGTGTTTTCCCTCCCCCTCCAGCCCTGTCCTTTCCCTTTCCCTCCATTACTCGTGCTCCTCCTCCTGGGACCTGTCCTCTCCCTTTCTCTCCTTTTACTCTGGGGCTCCTCCTCCTGGGCCCCTGTTTTCTGCCTTCCCCAAATTACTCTGTGCCCTTTCCTCCTAGACCTTTTCCCCTGCCTTCCCTTAATTACTCTGTGTCCCCTCCTAGACCTGTCCCCTGCCCTTTCCCTTTAAATCGTGCTCCCCCCTCCTAGGCATGCCCCTCCCTGCCTTCCCCAAATTACTCTGTGCTTCTCCTCCTCCTCCTAGACCTGTCCTTTGCCTTCTCCATTACTATGTGCTCCTCCTCTTAAACCGTCCTCTCCCCTTTCTCCATTACTCTGTGCTTCTCCCCCCTCCTCCTAACCTGCCCTCTGCTTCCCCATTACTTGTGCTCCCCTCCTAGCCCTTTTCCCTCTCCCTTTCTCCTTTCCTGTCCCTCCTCCTCCTAGACCTGTCCTCGGGCCTTTCTCCTTTTACTCTGTGCTTCTCCTCCTCCTCCTTAAAACCTGCCCTTTGCCTTCCCCCATTACCTTTGCCCCCTCCTCCTAGACCTGTCCTCTCCCTTCCCCAATTCCCTTGGGTCCCCTCCTTTTTCCTAGACCGCCCTTCTGCCTTTTTCCCATTACTCTTTTGCTCCTCCTCCAAAACCGGGCCTCTCCCTTTCCCTCTATTATTTCCTGTGTCCTCCTCCTGGGACCTGCCCTCTGCCTTCTCCTTTAGTCTTGCCCTCCCTAGACCTGTCCTCTGCCTTCTCTATTACTCTGTGCCCCTCCCCCTAGCCCTGCCTCTGCCTTCTCCATTGGGCGTGCTCCTCCTCCTGGGGAACCCTGTCCCTGCTTCCCAATTACCTTGCTCCCCCTCCTGGGAACTGTCCCCCTGCCTTTTTCCCATTACCCCTGGGGCTCCTCCTCCTAGACCTGTCCCCCTGCCTTTTTCCAAATTATTTGGGTGCCCCTCCCCCTTTTGCCCTTTTCCTTTTCCTTCAAAAAATTCCCTCTTGCCTCCTCCTCCTGCCCTGTCCTCGGGCCTTTCCTTTTACTCTTGCTCCTCCTCCTAAAAACCTGCCCCTTCCCTTTTTAAATCCCTCTGGGGCTCCCCCTTTCCTAAACCTGTCCTCTGCCTTCCCCATTACTCTGTGCTTCTCCTCCTTTTTAGATCTGTCCCCCGCCTTCCCCATTACTCTGTGTTTCCTCCTCCAAAATGTCCTCCCCTTTCTCCATTACGTGCCCTCTTCCTGGGCCCTGTCCCTGCCTTCTCCATTACTCTGTGTTTCTCCTTTAGCTGCCCTTTACCCCCCTTCCCCTTTAACTCTGTGCTCCCCCCTCCAAGCCCGGGTCCTTGCCTTCTCCATTCGGGTTTCCTCTTCCTAAAACCCTGTCCTCGGGCCTTTTCTCCATTACTCTGTGCCCCCCCTCCCCCTAGCCTGTCCTCGGGCCTTCCCCCATTACCTGTGCCCCTCCTCCAGACCTGTCCTCACCTTCCCCTTTTCTCTGTGCTTTTTCCTCCAAGACCTGTCCCCCGGGCCTTCCCCAATTACCCCTGTGCTCCTCCCCTTTAAAACCTTCCTCTCCCTTTTCTAAACCCTTTGGGTGCTCCCCCTCCTGCCCTGTCCCCCCCCTTCCCCCATTACTCTGGGGCTTCTCCTCCTCCTGCCCTGTCCTCTCCCTTCTCCTTTAAATTGTCTTCTTTTCCCCCTAGACCTTTTCCCTCTCCCTTTCCCTCCATTCCCTCTTTTGGCTCCCCCTTTCCCTAGCCCTGCCCCTTTTCCCTTCCCTTCCTTTACTCTGGCTCCTCCCCCTAAAAAAGTCCCTCCCTTTTCTCCATTACTCTGTGCTCCTCCCCCTTTAACCTGTGCTCGGGGCCTTCTCCATTACCCCTTGCCCCCTCCCCCTTTAGACCTGTCCTCTCCCTTTTCAAAATCACTCTGTTTCCTCCCCTAGCCCTTTTCCTCTCCCCTTCCCCTTTACTCTGTGCCCCTCCCTCCTAGCCCTTTTCCCTCTGCCCCCAAAATCCCCTTTGCTCCCTCCCCTAGACCCTGCCCTTTCTCCCTTTCCCATTACTCGGGCCCCTTCCTCCTGCCCCTGTCCTCTGCCTTCCCCCAAATTATCTGTGCCTCCCCCTTGGGATCGTCCCCCGCCTTCCTCCAAAAACTCTGCCCTCCCCAAACCCGGGTTCCTCTGCCTTCTCCATTACTTTTGTGCTCCCCTCCTAGCCCTCCCTTTGCCTTCTCCATTACTCTGTGTTTCCCCCCCCTAGCCTTTTCCCCCCCCTTTCCATTCCCTTTTTGTGCTCCCCCTCTTAAAACCGGTCCTCTCCCTTCCCCCCTTTTATTTCTGGTTCCCCCTTCCTAGCCCTTTTCCTCTGCCTTCCCCCATTACTCGGGCCCTTCTCCTCCCCTAGACCTGTCCCCTCCCTTCCCTCCATTCCCTCTGTGCTTCTCCCCCTCTTAGATCGCCCTCCCCCTTCCCCAAATTACTCTGTCCCCCTCCTCCTAGACCGTCCTCTGCCCTTCCCCATTACTGGGTTCCTCTTCCTAGACCTGCCCTTCCCTTTCCCATTACTCTGTCCCTCCTCCTAGACATGCCCCTCTCCCTTTCTCCATTACGGGGTTCCTTTTCCCTAGACCTGTCCCTCTGCCTTTTCCATTACTCTGTCTTCTCCCCCTCCTAACCTTTTCCTTCCCTTTTTCCATTACTCTGTCTTCCCCCTTCCTCTTAGACCTGTCCTCCACCTTCTCCTTTACTCTTTGCCCCTCCCCTTTGGGACCTGTTCTGCTTTCCATTATGTTTTCCCTTTTCCCCTAGCCCCTTCCCTCTGCCTTCTCCTTTACTCTGTGCCCTCCTCCTAGACCGGGTCCTCGGGCCTTTCCCTAAATCCCCCCGGGGCTCCCCCTCCTAGACCTGTCCCCTGCCTTCCCATTACTCTTGCTTCCCCCTCCTCCTGGGCCCCTGCCCTCTCCCCTTCCCCTTTAAACCCCTTGTGCTTCCCCTCCCCAAAACCTGCCCTCTGCCTTCCCTTTAAACCGGCTCCTCCTCCTAGCCCTTGCCCTCAGCCTTCTCCATTATTTGGCCCCCCTCCAAACCCTTTCCCCTTTTGCCTTCCTCCATTACCCCGTGCCCCCTCCCCCTAGACCTGCCCTTTTTCCCCTTTCCCTCCATTACTCTGTGCCCCTCCCCCTTAAAACCTGCCCCTTTCCCCTTCCCCTTTTACTTTTGTGCTTTTCCTTACTTGTGTTTCCCCTCCTAGACCTGCCCCTTTCCCCTTTCCCCCATTACGTGTTCCCTTCCTAAAACCTGCCCCTCTCCCCCTTCCCCCATTACTCTTTTGCTTCTCCTCCTCCAAACCCTTTGTCCTCCCCTTCCCCATTACTCTTTTGCTCCTCCTCCTAGCCCTGTCCCCCTCCCTTCTCCTTAACTCCCTTTCCCCTTTTCCCTGGGACTTTCCTCTGCCTTTCCATTACTCTGTGCTTCTCCCCCTTCCTTTAGCCCTTGTCCTCTCCCTTTCCTTTCCCTCTTTTGCTCCCCCCCTTTGCCCGGCCCCTTTCCTTCTCCTTTAAACTCTGTGCTTCCTCTTAGCCCCTTGTTTTCTCCCTTCTCCTTCTGTTTTCCCTTTCTTCCTAAAAAACCTGTCCTCTCCTTTCTCCTTTTACTCTTGTTCTTCTCCCCCTCCTAGACTTCCCCTCTGCCTTCTCCTTTTACCCCTGGGGCTCCTCCTCCTAGACCTTTCCTCTGCCTTCCCCCTTAACTTCTCTTGTCCTCCTCCTAGCCCTTTGTCCTCTGCCTTCCCCAAATTTACTCTGTGCTCCCCTCCTAGCCCTTTTCCCCTCTCCCTTCTCCATTCCCTCTGTGTTTCCCCTCCCCCCCCAAAAATTCCTTGCCTTCTCCATTACTCTGTGCTCCCCCTCCCCCTAGACCTGCCTCTCCCTTTCCCTCCATTACTCGGGTGCTCCCCCCCGTCCCCCCTTCCTTTTTCCTTTTACCCTGGGCTCCTCCCCCCAAGACCGGTCCTCTGCCTTCTCCTTTTACTCTGTGTTTCCTCCCCCTAGACCTTTTTCCTTCTCCCTTTTCTCCATTACTTTTCCCTTCCCCCTCCTAGACCTTTTCCTTTTTTGGCCTTCTCCTTTTACTGTTTCCCTTCCTAGACCGGGCCTCTCCCTTCTCCATTCCCTTTTGTCTTCCCCCTCCCCAAAACCTGTCCTCGGGCCTTTCCCCCATTACTCTGGGGCTTTTTCCCTCCTTTTAGATCTGTCCTCCCCCTTCCCCTTTTTCCTTTTGTGCCCTCCCCTCCTAGACCTTCCCTGCCTTTTTCCTTACCCCTTGCTCCCCTCCTAACCTGCCCTCTCCCTTTTACCCCTTTAAATCTTTGCTCTCCTCCTGGGACCTGTCCCCCTGCCTTCTCCATTATCTGTGCTCCCCCTTTCCTACCCTGTCCTCTCCCTTCTCCATTACTCTTGCCCCTCCTCCTAAAACCTGTCCTCTCCCTTCTCCATTACTCTGTGCTTTTTCCCCCCTCCTAAAACCGTCCTCCCCTTTCCCATTACTCTGTGTTTTCTCCCCCCCTTGGGGGGAACCTGCCCCTCCCCTTCTCCATTATTTTTCCGTGCACCCCCTTTTGGGACCTGTCCTCTCCCTTTTTCCACTACTCTGTGCTCCTCCTCCTAGCTTTTCCTCTGCCTTCTCCTTTTACTCTTTGCTCCTCCCTAAAACCTGCCCCTCTGCCTTCTCCTTTACTCGTGTCCCCCTCCCCCCTTAGACCTGTCCTCTGCCCTTTCCCCATTACTCTGTGCTTTCCCTCCTAAAACCTGTCCTTCCCTTTTCCCCCATTACCCCTGTGCTCCCCCTCCCCCTAAAACCCCGTCCTCTGCCTTCTCCATTACTCTGTGCTCCTCCTGCTATGGTATGTGTGCGTGTTTGTATACATGCACACACGCGTGCTAACACTCTTAGACACTCTCCCATCTATTTCCATTTTGGGTTTTGGGGCTGCACTGTAGGCCGGGCTGCAGGACACGGACTCTTCCCACCCTCCGCTGTTACAGCCATTGACACAAAACTTGTTCTGTACAAGAAATTCATGTATTAAAATAAAAAACAAAAAAACCTTAATGAACAAATCAAGGAAAAAAAAACAAAACAGCAGCATAAATAAAAGGCGAGGGGCAGGGGCCGGCACACAGGAGCCGCGGGGCCCCGTCCATGTGACGGGCGGGCAGAATGCTTCATTTCTTCAATAAATTAATGGGGAGAGATGTAAACAACCAGGGCGAGGATGGAGGGTGGGCGAGGCGCGAGGATGTGTGTATGGGGAGCAGTCAGGTCAGGGGGTCATCGGTCACTGAGCCCCCTGTGTGGCACAGATCCTCCCCGTCATCTTCTCACGAGGTCAGCACATCTGACGTATGTAAAGTTCACTCCACACGCACCAGCAGACCCCTCAAGATGGTGGCTCCCTTCTCCTTGGTCAGCCACTCCACCTCAGAGCTGGGAATTCTGGGATCTAAGAGATCGGACGTCCCTGTTGATGGGGGCCCCATCTTGTAGGATCCTGGTCGTACACAGACCTGGAGGGCAACTTGGGCTCCAAATGTGCGCTGAGACCGGGGGTCTCTGAACCTGAAACAGAAGAAAAAAGATTCAGAGAGGGGGGTCCTAAGAGAGCTGGGGCAAATGTAGAGCTAACCAGAGAGCCGGGGCAAATGTAGAGCTAACCAGAGAGCCGGGGGCAATTGTAGAGCTAACCAGAGAGCCGGGGCAAATGGAGAGCTAACCAGAGAGCCGGGGCAAAGGTAGAGCTAACCAGGGACCTGGGGCAAATGTAGAGCTAACCAGAGAGCTGGGGCAAATGTAGAGCTAACCAGAGAGCCGGGGCAAATGTAGAGCTAACCAGAGAGCGGGGGCAAATGTAGAGCTAACCAGAGAGCTGGGGCAAATGTAGAGCTAACCAGAGAGCTGGGGCAAATGTAGAGCTAACCAGAGAGCTGGGGCAAATGTAGAGCTAACTAAGGGCAAATGTCCGCGACATGAATCCTCCCCACCCAGGGTAAAGAACAGGTGACGCCACAGCCACCAAGTCATTGTATGTGGCCCCAGAGAGCAGGAAAGACAAGGGTCGGACTAGGGCTGGGGAGTCAGTAAGCCAAAGCTCCGACTAAAATTTCCCTAGCTCCCACTCCCCCATGATAACTTCACAGTGGTAATGGTGACATTCGGCTTTTAATCACCTTATCATACAAAAATGAAGCTATTAAAGTAGAACATTCACTGACAAGCATAAGGGTAACAATGTTCTGCCCTTGTGACTTCCAGGCTCCATCTCACCGTCCACTACAGCTTTGTACATGAGACTCCATCGATCTCATACATCAATGTGACCTGCAAGGATTTAGCATCTGCTCAGTTTTGCAGATTCTTTCCTGTAACTGCATTGTTACTGTTTTGCTCCTGGTATTTGGTGACTCCCCCTTTGGCTTTCAGCTCTGCCTGAATCCTTCTGGGCTCTGGATCAGATTCCAGCAGGTCTCCCCCACAATCTGCTCCCCTGTCTCTTCTCCACGTCCCCAATGTTGGTGCAGACTGGACCTGGGTGTGAATCCCGCTTTGTCTTCCCCCCACAAGTGTTGGATTGGGTTGAGGTTCGGGGGCTGTGGAGGCCGATCCAGCGACTCTACCTCATGGTCACTGACCCCTTCCTTCTCCAACCTTGACGTCTGCTCCAGGTCGTTGTCCTGCTGGACACCGTGTCGTCCTCTTCCTCCCCATAGTCCTCAAGTGGATGAAGTCACTCATTTTGTAGGAGCCTCACATAGAGCTCAGCATTGAGGTCACCATGCATCCTGGTCAAGTCTCCACCATCTGTGACCCCTCCCCATATCCTCAGGCTCCTCCCCCGATCCAGACAGTTCCTCCATCTCTCGCTCCGATCGCCCCTTCTCCCTTGGTTCTTCCCATTCCCCCATCAGAATCCGGTCTATTGACTTTCATCTCTCGCCCCTTTTCCCTTGATTCTTCCCAATCCCCCCATCAGATCCTGGTCTATTGACTTTCATCTCTCGCCCCGTTCGCCCCTTCTCCCTTGGTTCTTCCCATTCCCCCCCTCAGAGCCCGGGCTATTGACTTCCATCTCTCTCTCCGTTCGCCCCCCTTCTCTCCATGGTTATTCCATTTTTCCCCCATCAGAGCTCCGGTCTATTGGACTTCATCTCTCACTCGTTCGCCCTTACTCCCTTGGTTCTTCCCATTCCCCCATCAGATCCCGGTCTATGATTTCATCTCTCGCCCTGTTCGCCCTTCTCCCTTGGTTCTTCCCATTCCCCCCCATCAGAGCCCGGTCTATTGACTTTCATCTCTCGCCCCGTTCGCCCCTTCTCCCTTGGTTCTTCCCATTCCCCCATCAGAGCCCGGTCTATTGACTTTCATCTCTCGCTCCGTTCGCCCCTTCTCCCTTGGTTCTTCCCATTCCCCCCATCAGAGCCCGGTCTATTGACTTTCATCTCTCACTCCGTTCGCCCCTTCTCCCTTGGTTCTTCCCATTCCCCCCATCAGAGCCCGGTCTATTGACTTCCATCTCTCACCGTTTCTTCCATTTTTCGTCCTTTTCTGTAATCTCTTTGCGGCGCTTCTTATGAGGAGATTCAAGTCGCGGCTTCTTCCCTTTTTTCGGACCATCATTCCAGACCTGTGTAATGCGCCCGGTGCTTGCAGGGACGTCTGTGATCTTACTGTTATGAAGCCGACGAGCCGACTCCACTGCTGTGTCTTAGCGTCAGAACTGATCGCCCTTGTGATGAGCGACTTGTTGGCTCTGATGTTTCCCCTGGACGTCCCCTCTTGATTTGGATGGACTCCATTCCATATTCTTCCCACTGTCAGGGCCTCACATGATGCAGTTACAGGAAAGATTCTGCAGAACTAAGCAGATGCTAAATAGCTGCAGGTCACAGTTATGTATGAGCCAAGCGGATGGTCTATAAAATGATGGGAGTCTCACGGTCACAGCTGTAGTGGACGGTGAGCTATGGAGTCCCATGGGCAGAACATGGTTACCCTTTTGCTTGTTGATGCAAAATATATTTATTGGATAAGATTTTATAACACAAAGAACTTTAATAAATTGTAAATATGAAAAACGCTGCAGAAAGTGGGAAAAACCGTTCAACAAAACCGTCCTGAGGACCATTTGTTGAGTGAGTGTAAGCCTAGGTTCACACAGTGTATTTGCAGGACGTAATTACGCCCCGCAATTACGCTGTGTGGCCGGGGGCGGCGCCTCGCCGGCCCATAGACTTTCATTACCAGCGGCACGTATACGCCGCTGGTAATTCACATGTCACTTATCTCCCCCCACGGCGTATTCGCCGAGCAGGGAGAGGAGACGTAATCCATAGTTCTCTATGAGGACTGTGCATTACCGTAATGACTGGGACGTATTCCAGCCGTAATTTGCGCACTCCGGCGCGTAATTACGGACTGAAATACGTCCAGCTTTAAGCCGTGTGAACATGGCCTAACTATCTGACGGACATGTCGATCGCTGGGTAGTTGGTCGGTCCTCAGTGATCACTGCAGGCAAGGTGGTATGGGTGGAGACCCACGGTGACAGCCCAAGTGCAGGACATGGACACCGGATACAGGTAGCAGGTCACAGGTGTAGAGGAGTAGCAGGGCCCAGGCAGGTAATGGACTTGGTCAAGCGGACCATAACAGCAGATATAGCAGACTGGTGCAGCGGCAGGAACAGATGTACAGGTAGCATACACGTACCGCACAGGTAACGCAGGGCTAACAGCAGTAACACCACAACAGGGGTTAAGCTCTATGTAGGAAGAACAACCACAAACTGAAAGGGGCAAGAAGTTCCTTTTATGCATAGAGGTCACTTGGCAGGAAATTGGGACACTGTCCCTTTAAATACTTGTGCGCTGCCACGCATGTGCGTGCATAGGAAGCCAGAGAGGATGGGTACGAGCCTGAGCAAGAGCATGGAGAGGTATGAGTAACTGAAGAGCAGGCACCGCCGCCAGTAAGGCAGAGGCAGCAGGCACAAGTAACAGCAGGGGCACGGTCCCCAAAGGGAGCCACGGCACGGACCATGAGAGCAGCAGGTGACACAGCCGATGCGACTCCCGCACAGGGAGCCGCAGCGGTCAGAGAAGCCGGGGCATGGACAAGTCCGCGCTCCTGGGCACGGACCGTGGCGTAATCAGTGACAGCGAGTCTATGGATTTGTTCTGAGGAATAGTATTGCCCCCATCAGATCCTTCATAGACGACCTCACATCTGAGCTCATTATTTCCAGGCTAGAGAACGGCCTCTCTACACTAACTTGGGGCAAAGCGGTGACCACAGGGGCAACATCTCTCCCAATCTCCGGGTATAGAGGAGTCTCCTCCGGCACAGTCAGGTCTGATGAACGCTTCATCTTCTCGCTCTGTTGCTGTGGGAGCGGGGATCTTCTCCTGCGGTGACGCTTTGCTCCATGGCATCAATTACCCTCCTCATCTGATGAGGCTGAAGATCTGGCAGCACCGGCTGCACCCAACTCCTCCTGCTCTTGGCCCCGCATCCAACTAATTGGACCAATTTATTATAGATTTTGGGAGTCGGTCCATTTCATAACGACTCTTGGTGGTAGGGGTTGGATATTACACAACCTTACTGTCCATATGGCGCACAACACAACCCGCGAGGCAGGAGATGGTGGTAGGCGTTGGATATTACATAACTTTACAGATCATCCTGGTCCCTTACGGACTAGGTCGCGTTCCGAGGGGAACTGTAATGCTGATGTGGCCCTTGGTGACCCTGTAGTCTAATTGTGGAGGACATTGACACAACAACAATTGTCCCACAGCCGCCTCAGACTCTACTCCTTCCACTACAGTCTAGGAGAGGTTTACGCAATAGTTGCCTTGAACGATGCATCGTGGGTGGTAACAATCCCCAATCCTCCAGCCATCAGGGCTCCATCAACTTTACTCTATCCAGTGTTAAAGCAATGCACATGGGCCCGATCCCCCACCCTAACTCCACTACAAACTGTGGGCCATTCACACAGCCTAAGGTGTAGGGGGCATTTCCGGAGTTCAGGCTTGCTGTGTGGTGGCGCCCTCCCAAGTGCAGGCCTGGCACACCAGTCTACAGAGTATTAAGTCACAAACTCACTGGACTTTGGGACAGAAGTCAGGCAGACCGACGTATCGTAGGGTCGGGGACAGGACCACGCTCTGCACCTCGCGGCTCTGCAGCAAGTTGGGCTCAGAGGTTGGGAAGCCGTTCTGTGGATCAGACTTCATGGGCACAGATGTGAGTATACACGATGAACCTGCGGAGAAGACGGTGGAAGCGGTCACCATGCAGGACGAGTAATACAGACTCACAGGCTACGCCCGATCACACACCTGGGAGCAGCTCGCCCCGATCCAGCGTCCTCCTCACCCCTCCGGCACTGCTGCCCTGGTACGCCATGTGCCACTTCTTGTACTGCGTACAGGACAACCGGGATCAGCCCCCCAAACATCAGGCGTGAGTGAGAAGCCACCGACGTCCTGCAACCACCGCTTCAATGTGAAAGCCACAAGGCCCTTTGGGGGGGGCCCGGCAATTGGTGGGCTCAGCGTATTCCCGAGGGGGGTCTCCTCTCTTACTGTACAGCTCATCGCCCCGCAGCTTGTGACAAGACTCACAGTGACAAACGCACAGCTTGGAGTCCTCCATGAAAGAGCCATCTGCAAAGCAAAGGGACAAGAACAAGGTCAGCAAGGGTGAGGAAGAGGACCCGGAGGTGAAGAAGACTGACAGGATGGAGAGAAGGAGGAGCTGGAGAAGACGGACAGGATGGAGAGAAGGAGGACAGGATGGGAAAAGGAAGGGAGGAAAAGGAAGGAGGAGGAAGGGGAGTGGAGAAGACGGACAGGAGGGAAAAAGGGAAAGGAGGGAAAAAGGGGAAATGGAGAGAAGGAAGACAGGATGGAGAGAAAGAGGAGCTGGAGAAGACGGACAGGATGGAGAGAAGGAGGATACAGAGGTGGAGAAGACAGACAGGATGGAGAGAAGGAGGACACAGAGGTGGACAGGAAGGAGAGAAGGAGGACACAGAGGTGGACAGGATGGAGAGAAAGAGGACCTGGAGGTGGAGAAGGTGGACAGGATGGAGAGAAAGAGGACAGAGAGGTGGAGAAGGTGAACAGAAAGAGGACACGGAGGTGGAGAAGGTGGACAGGATGGAGAGAAAGAGGACACGGAGGTGGAGAAGGTGGACAGGATGGAGAGAAAGAGGACCTGGAGGTGGAGAAGGTGGACAGGATGGAGAGAGAGAGGACCTAGAGGTGGAGAAGGTGGAAAGGATGGAGAGAGAGAGGAGCCGGAGGTGGAGAAGGTGGACAGGATGGAGAGAGAGAGGAGCCGGAGGTGGAGAAGGTGGACAGGATGGAGAGAGAGAGGAGCCGGAGGTGGAGAAGGTGGACAGGATGGAGAGAAAGAGGAGCCGGAGGTGGAGAAGGTGGACAGGATGGAGAGAAAGAGGACCTGGAGAAGGTGGACAGGATGGAGAGAAAGAGGACCTGGAGAAGGTGGACAGGATGGAGAGAAAAAGGTACCAAAGGTGAAGAAGTTGGAAGGGGATGGCGAAAAGAGGAGGGGGGAGGTGGACAGGAGGGAAGAAGGAGGACCCGGAGGGGGGAAAAGGTGGAAGGAGGGAGAAAGAGGAGCTGGAGGTGGAGAAGGTGGACAGGATGGAGAGAAAGAGGAGCCGGAGGTGGAGAAGGTGGACAGGATGGAGAGAAAGAGGAGCCGAAGGTGGACAGGATGGAGAGAAGGAGGAGCCGGAGGTGGAGAAGGTGGACAGGATGGAGAGAAAGAGGACGAGGTGGCAGGGGAGAGAAAGAGAGCCGAAGGTGGACAGGATGGAGGAAAGGAGGGCCCGGAGGTGGGAAGGGGGGCGGATGGAAGAAGAGGACCCAAAGGTGGACAGGATGGAAGAAGGAGGAGGGAGGTGGAAAAGGGGGACAGATAAGAAAAGGGGGTTTTTTGGGGGTGGGGGGGGGGGAAAAGAAGGGGGGGTGGGAAGGTGGGGGGAGAAAGAGGAGCCAGAGGTGGAAGGATGGAGAGAAAGAGGACCTGGAGAAGGTGGAGAAGGTGGACAGGATGGAGAGAAAGAGGAGCCGGAGGTGGAGAAGGTGGACAGGATGGAGAGAAAGAGGAGCCGGAGGTGGAGAAGGTGGACAGGATGGAGAGAAAGAGGAGCCGGAGGTGGAGAAGGTGGACAGGATGGAGAGAAAGAGGAGCCGGAGGTGGAGAAGGTGGACAGGCAGGAGAGAAGGAGGGGCCGGAGGTGGAGAAGGTGGACAGGATGGAGAAAAAGGGGAAAACCCGGAGGTGGAGAAGGTGGCGGTGGAAGAAGGAGGGGCGGGGGGGGGAAAAGGTGGACAGGATGGAGAGAAAGAGGACACAGAGGTGGAGAAGGTGGACAGGATGGAGAGAAAGTGAAAACAGAGGTGGACAGGATGGAGAGAAAGAGGAGCCGGAGAAGGTGGACAGGATGGAGAGAAAGAGGACATGGAGGTGGAGAAGGTGGACAGGATGGAGAGAAAGAGGACCTGGTGGTGAGAAGGGGGACGGATGGGAGAAAGGGGGGCCCGGAGGTGGAGAAGGTGGACAGGATGGAGAGAAAGAGGCGCCGGAGGTGGAGAAGGTGGACAGGATGGAGAGAAGGAGGACCTGGAGGTGGAGAAGGTGGACAGGATGGAGAGAAAGAGGACACAGAGGTGGAGAAGGTGGACAGGATGGAGAGAAAGAGGACACAGAGGTGGAGAAGGTGGACAGGATGGAGAGAAAGAGGACACAGAGGTGGACAGGATGGAGAGAAAGAGGAGCCGGAGAAGGTGGACAGGATGGAAAGAGGACACAGAGGTGGAGAAGGTGGACAGGATGGAAAGAGGACACAGAGGTGGAGAAGGTGGACAGGATGGAAAGAGGACACAGAGGTGGAGGATGTGGACAGGGTGGAGAGAAAGAGGACACAGAGGTGGAGGATGTGGACAGGATGGAGAGAAAGAGGACACAGAGGGGGAAAAAAGGTGGACAGGATGGAATGAGGACCCTGAGGTGGAGAAGGTGGACAGGGGGAAAAAAAAGGGAGGAAAAAGGTGGAAAAGGAAAAGGTGGACAGGAGGGAAAAAGAGGACACAGGGGGTGGAGAAGGGGGACAGGAGGGACAGAGGACACAGTGGGGGAGAAGGTGGACAGGATGGAAAGAGGAACAGAGGGTGGGAAGGGGGGACAGGATGGAAAGAGGGACACAGAGGTGGAGGAAAGGTGGCAGGATGGAAAAGAGGGGACACAGAGGTGGAGAGGAGGACAGGATGGAAAGAGGACACTGAGGTGGAGAAGACTGACAGGATGCAGAGAAAGTGAAAACAGAGGTGGAGAAGACTGACAGCATGCAGAGAAAGTGAAAACAGAGGTGGAGAAGACTGACAGGATGGAGAGAAAGAGGACCTGGTGGTGGAGAAGGTGGACAGGATGGAGAGAAAGAGGACCTGGTGGTGAAGAAGGTGGACAGGATGGAGAGAAAGAGGCGCCGGAGGTGAAGAAGGTGGACAGGATGGAGAGAAAGAGGAGCCGGAGGTGGAGAAGGTGGACAAGATGGAGAGAAGGACGGAAGGTGGCAGGATGGAGAGAAAAAGGTAACTGAGTTGGAGAAGGTGGACAGGATGGAGAGAAAGAGGAGCCGGAGGTGGAGAAGGTGGACATGATGGAGAGAAAGAGGAGCCGGAGGTGGAGAAGGTGAACAGGATTGAGAGAAAGAGGAGCCGGAGAAGGTGAACAGGATTGAGAGAAGAGGCACAGAGGGGGAAGGTGGAAGGATGGAAAGGGACAAGAGGGGAAAAGGGGCAGGATGGAAAGAGGACACAGAGGTGGAAAAAGGGGGGACAGGATGGAAAGAGGACCAGGGTGGAAAAAGGTGGACAGGATGGAAGAGGACACAGAGGTGGAAAAAGGGGGACAGGAGGGGAAAGGGGAAAACCAGAGGTGGGGGAAGGGGACGGGAGGGAAAAGAGGACACAGAGGTGGAAAGGTGGACAGGATGGAAAAGGCACAGGGGTGGAGAAAGTGACAGGATGGAAAGGAAAAAAGAGGGGGGAAAAAGACTGACAGAGCGAAAAAAGTGAAAACAGAGGTTGGAGAGATGACAGCATGAAAAGGAAATTAAAAAACAGGGTGGGGGAAGATGACAGGATGGAGAAAAAGGGGAAATGGTGGTAAAGAAGGTGGAAGGATGGAGAGAAAGGGACCGGGTGGGGGGAAAGGTGGCGGAGGGAAAAGGGACACGAGGTGGAGAAGGTGGACAGGATGGAAAGGAGGACACGGGTGGAGAAGGTGGACGGGAGGGAAAAGAGGACACAGATGTGGACAAGGGGGACGGGATAAAAAAGAGGAACAGAGGTGGAAAAAGGTTGGAAAGGGAAAGGGGGGAAAGGGGGAAAGGAAAAAAACCACAGGGTGGAGAAGGTGGACAGGATGGAAAGAGGACACAGAGGTGGAGAAGGTGGAAGGATGGAAAGAGGAAAGAGGGGAAAAAGGTGGACAGGATGGAAAGAGGCACAGAGGGGAAAAGGTTTGGACAGGATGGAAAGGGACCAGAGGTGGAGAAGGTGGACAGGATGGAAAGAGGACACAGAGGTGGAGAAGACTGACAGGATGCAGAGAAAGTGAAAACAGAGGTGGAGAAGACTGACAGGATGGAGAGAAAGAGGACCTGGTGGTGGAGAAGGTGGACAGGATGGAGAGAAAGAGGACCTGGTGGTGAAGAAGGTGGACAGGATGGAGAGAAGGAGGAGCCGGAGGTGGAGAAGGTGGACAGGATGGAGAGAAAGAGGAGCCGGAGGTGGAGAAGGTGGACACGATGGAGAGAAGGAGGACCTGGAGGTGGAGAAGGTGGACAGGATGGAGAGAAAAAGGTAACTGAGTTGGAGAAGGTGGACAGGATGGAGAGAAGGAGGAGCCGGAGGTGGGGAAAAAGGGGGACAGTTTTAAAAAAGGGGAAGGGGGGTTTGAAGAAAGGGGGACACCCATAGTAAAAAGGGACCAGAGAAGGTGAACCAGGTTGAAGAAAGTGGAGCCAGAAGGTGGACAGTAGAGATTAACAAAAAACAGGGGAATGGACAATAAAGAGGACACAGGTGGAAGGATTACAGGTAGAGAAAGAGGACACAGAGGTTTGGAAGTGGACATGGAGAAAGGGGCACAATGGGGATGTGAACAGGATGGAGAGAAAGAGGACACAGAGGTTTACCAGGTGAGAAAACGACACCAGAGTGTACAGGATTAGAGAAGGGAGCTGGTGAAGGTTTGGACACAAAAGAGAAAAGAAAAGAGTGAGCCCGGTGAACAGGAAATTAGAGAAGAGAGGCAGGTGAGAAGGCGGGAACAGGTGGAGACAAGAGGAAAGAGGTGGCGGTTGAAGAAAGAACCAAGGGGGAAACAATGGAAAAAGAAGCCGGAGGGGGGACAGATGGAAAGAGGACACAGATAAAGGTGGCAGGATGAAAGAGGCACACGGTGGAACAATGGACAGGAGGAAAGAGGACCACAGAGGTGGAGAAGTGGACAGGATGGAAGAAAGGAACGGGGTGGAAAGTGGAAGGATGGAGAGAGACAGGGGAAGGATGGAAGGATGGAGAGAAAGAGGAGCCGGAGGTGGAGAAGGTGGACAGGATGGAGAGAAAGAGGACCTGGAGGTGGAGAAGGTGGACAGGATGGAGAGAAAGAGGAGCCGGAGGTGGAGAAG
The DNA here is from genome assembly GCA_025379985.1 of Phyllomedusa bahiana. NCBI lineage: Eukaryota > Metazoa > Chordata > Amphibia > Anura > Hylidae > Phyllomedusa > Phyllomedusa bahiana. The sequence goes on along the minus strand of JAODAL010026510.1, from coordinate 31,297 downwards.
GTGGACAGGATGGAGAGAAAGAGGAGCCGGAGGTGGAGAAGGTGGACAGGATGGAGAGAAAGAGGAGCCGGAGAAGGTGGACAGGATGGAGAGAAAGAGGACACAGAGGTGGAGAAGGTGGACAGGATGGAAAGAGGACACAGAGGTGGAGAAGGTGGACAGGATGGAAAGAGGACACAGAGGTGGAGAAGGTGGACAGGATGGAAAGAGGACACAGAGGTGGAGAAGGTGGACAGGATGGAAAGAGGACACAGAGGTGGAGAAGGTGGACAGGATGGAAAGAGGACACAGAGGTGGAGAAGGTGGACAGGATGGAGAGAAAGAGGACACAGAGGTGGAGAAGGTGGACAGGATGGAAAGAGGACACAGAGGTGGACAAGGTGGACAGGATGGAAAGAGGACACAGAGGTGGACACGGTGGACAGGATCGCAAGAGGCCACAGAGGTGGAGAAGGTGGAGGATGGAAAGAGGAAACAGAGGTGGAGAAGGTGGACAGGATGGAGAGGACAAGAGGTGGAAAAGGGTGGGACGGGAGGAAAGGGACACAGCGGTGGAGAAGGGGGACAGGATGGGAAGAGGACACAGAGGTGGAGAAGGTGGACAGGATGGAAAGAGGACACAGAGGTGGAGAAGGTGGACAGGATGGAAAGAGGACACAGAGGTGGAGAAGACTGACAGGATGCAGAGAAAGTGAAAACAGAGGTGGAGAAGACTGACAGGATGCAGAGAAAGAGAAAAAAGAGGTGGAGAAGACTGACAGGATGGGGGAGAAAGGACGGGTGGAGAAGCTGACAGGAGGGAGAGAAAAGAGAAAAGGAGGTGGAAGAAGGACTGAAGGATGAGAGAAAGTGGAAACAGAGGTGGGGGAAGACTGACAGGATGCAGAGGAAAAGGAAACAGGAGGTGGAGAAGGGGGACAGGAAGGAGAGAAAGGGAAACACGGAGGTGGGGGAAGGGGGGACGGGATGGAAAAGAAAGGGGCCACGGAGGGGGAAAGAAGGGGGGACAGGTTTGGAGAAAAAAGGGGGACACAGAGGGGGGAGAAGGTGGACAGGATGGAGAGAAAGAGGACCTTGGAGGTGGGAAGGGGACGGAGGATGGGAGAGAAAGAGGACAAAGAGGTGGAGAAGGTGGACAGGATGGAGAGAAAGAGGACACAGAGGTGGACAGGATGGAGAGAAAGAGGACACAGAGGTGGAGAAGGTGGACAGGATGGAGGGGAAAAGAGGACACAATTTTGGGACAGGATGGAGAGAAAGAAAAAACCCAAGGGGTTGGAAAGACTGACAGGATCGGGGAGAAAGGAAAAAAAAGAGGGAGAAGACTGAAAAAGATGGAGAAAAAGGGGAAAGTGGAAGATGGAAGAGCGAATGGGTGGAAAAAAGCGGGGGGACTGGAAGCCAAGGGGAAAAGGTTTCGTATTCAAAAGGCGATGGGGTTTGCCCACGCCCTCCCCTCCCGGCAAAGAAAGCAGCTCCTTGAAGCGGAGGCAGAGGGCCAGATATTCACAGCTTCGGAGGGGCCCAGGGGGGTCAGGGGGGCAGCCACAAAGACCCCTCCTTCACCCCTTTACAGACCCACAACAATGGGGCCCCCGGGGGGGGTTTTTGGGGACCCGCCGGGAAAAGGGGGAAAAGGGGCGTTTTCGGGAAGCAAAAGCCCCGCCCCCAAAAACATCTTTAAGGGGGCAAAACATGCCCTTCTCCCAACAGGAGTGTGAGGAACAGGACACCCCCAAAACCTCCTGATGGAGGGGAAGCCTTGGACACTACAGTGATGTACACACCGGACACTGATCATCTGGGGTGAAACGCGTCGGCTCTTCATCTCACCTAAGGATTAAGGGCGATTGGCTCCTGTGTCTGAGGCCCACACTTACCGTCCACCATGTCCGCCTTCTCTCGCTCTCCCGGAATATGCCCCTCATGAGTGCTCGACTCTGCGCCCTGCACCTCACCCGTCACAATGGAAACCTAAAGAGGAGAAGTCATAGGAGACCAGCAGATGTCACAGAAACCTCCCCACTGGGGTCCCTTGGGGCCACTGACCTGCTCACACTGTCCGTATAGGTCGACCACCACGTAACAGAGCTCGGGCAGGTCTTGTGCTCCCACCCCCTGGTCCAGGCCGTTAATATACAAGTGAAGGCCTCCCGAGGAGTCCAACAAGAGTCCGACACATGTTCCCTCAGGACACAGGTCTAGATTGGGTCCATATCCTTCCCGGATCTAGAAGACAAGGTGTGGGTGATACCACGAGTACAGTACGGGGGTGCGAGCAGCTTCGATAGGTCAGGCTGGGGGTACCTTGGCTCCATTGTAAAGCACAGCACTGCGCTGGAAGAGCCACGCGCTCCTCTTAATGGCCGCCGCAGTGGCCGGGAAGTTGTGCCTCTCCGGAGACACCCCAACAACTCCGATGGAAAGAGAGGAAGTCCAGCGGGGGGAGAGCTGGTCTATCCGGACCTGGTGGATACAAGAACGATGGGAGTAGTAGAGGCCATGATGTATAAGAAGCTGGCAAATATAGGTCTATGGTGAGAGCTCATCTATCCAGACCTGGGAGTGATACAAGAACGCTGGGAGTAGTAGTGGCCATGATGTATAAGAAGCTGGCACATATAGGTCTATGGTGAGAGCTGAACTACCCAGACCTGGGAGTGATACAAGAATGCTGGGAGTAGTAGTGGCCATGATGTGTGTGGACCCAAAGCATATAGGTCTAGGGTGGGAGTCGCCTCCATCACATGACCCCTCACAAGGGAGCACTACAGACCCCCCCAGTACCTGGAACAGGAAGAGGCGTGGCAGCGGCTGGGTCAGCACCACGATGCCCTGGTTGTAGCTGCAGACGCGCATCGCCGTTCTGTTCCCGTGAGAGAGTTGGATGTTCTTCCCATGATTCCCCATAAAGTGCAGTGCTTGCGGCTGGAGCGCCGGTAGCGGGTCGCCCTGCAATGAGAGGAGACTAGCGGTAGTATCGCCGCGCGGAGGGAGAGGCGCCCCCCAACAGTGGGCGGGTGGCTCACATTGTGCTCTAGCTCTTCTTCCTCTTCGCTCTCAGAATTTACAGATGGCGGCTTGGTGGCATCCGATTCCTCCAAAACCGAGGAGCTGACAACAGAGAGGGCAGTGACGGAGCCGTGCAGATCCAAGATGGCGTACACCCCCTGCGCACAAAGAGATGCAATTAGGGTTCAACGCTTCTCCAGTACAACATGTGACCAAGATGTCCACAGTCACCAGGAACCAGTCATCCTGCATCGTAAATTTCCAGCGTCCAGGACCCAACCACAGATCACATCAGAGACCATGACTGACAGATCTACATCCATCAATGGAAGCCCCGACCACAGATCACATCAGAGACCGACCATGACTGACAGATCTACATCCATCAATGGAAGCCCAGACCACAGATCACATCAGAGACCATGACTGACAGATCTACATCCATCAATGGAAGCCCCGACCACAGATCACATCAGACCGACCATGACTGACAGATCTACATCCATCAATGGAAGCCCCGACCACAGATCACATCAGAGACCGACCATGACTGACAGATCTACATCCATCAATGGAAGCCCAGACCACATCAGAGAACGACTATGACCGACAGGTCTACATCCATCTAATGGAAACCCCAACCACGATCACTCAACCAACCATGACTGACAGATCTACATCCATCAATGGAAGCCCCGACCACAGATCACATCAGAGACCATGACTGACAGATCTACATCCATCAATGGAAGCCCAGACCACAGATCACATCAGAGACCATGACTGACAGATCTACATCCATCAATGGAAGCCCCGACCACAGATCACATCAGAGACCATGACTGACAGATCTACATCCATCAATGGAAGCCCCGACCACATCAGACCAACCATGACTGACAGATCTACATCCATCAATGGAAGCCCCGACCACATCAGACCAACCATGACTGACAGATCTACATCCATAAATTGAAGCTCCGACCACAGATCCCATCAGAGACCATGACTGACAGATCTACATCCATCAATGGAAGCCCCAACCACAGATCACATCAGAGACCGACCATGACTGACAGATCTACATCCATCAATGGAAGCCCAGACCACAGATCACATCAGACCGACCATGACTGACAGATCTACATCCATCAATGGAAGCCCCGACCACAGATCACATCAGAGACCGACCATGACTGACAGATCTACATCCATCAATGGAAGCCCCGACCACAGATCACATCAGACCGACCATGACTGACAGATCTACATCCATCAATGGAAGCCCAGACCACAGATCACATCAGACCGACCATGACTGACAGATCTACATCCATCAATGGAAGCCCAGACCACAGATCCCATCAGACCGACCATGACTGACAGATCTACATCCATCAATGGAAGCCCCAACCACAGAGACACTCAGAGACCGACAATGACCGACAGGTCTACATCCATCAATGTAAGCCCCGCCCACAGATCACATCAGACCCACCATGACGAAGACCTACATCCATCTTTGGGAAGCCCAGACACAGATCACATCAGCCCCCGACCATGACTGACAGACCTACATCCATCAATGGAAGCCCAGACCACAGATCACATCAGACTGACCATGACTGACCATGACTGACCATGACTGACCATGACTGACAGACCTACATCCATCAATGGAAGCCCTGAACACAGAGCACATCAGAGACCGACCATGACCAACAGGTCTACATCCATCAATGGAAGCCCAGACCACATCAGACCAACCATGACTGACAGATCTACATCCATCAATGGAAGCCCAGACCACAGATCACATCAGAGACCGACCATGACTGACAGATCTACATCCATCAATGGAAGCCCAGACCACAGATCACATCAGAGACCATGACTGACAGATCTACATCCATCAATGGAAACCCCGACCACAGATCACATCAAACCAACTATGACTGACAGATCTACATCCATCAATGGAAGCCCCGACCACAGATCACATCAGACCAACTATGACGAACAGATCTACATCCATCAATGGAAGCCCAAACCACAGATCCCATCAGACCGACCATGACTGACAGATCTACATCCATCAATGGAACCCCGACCACAGAACAAATCAGAGACCATGACTGACAGATCTACAACCATCAATGGAAGCCCCGACCACAGAACACATCAGAGACCATGACTGACAGATCTACATCCATCAATGGAAACCCCGGCCACAGATCACATCAGACCAACTATGACTGACAGATCTACATCCATCAATGGAAACCCCGACCACAGATCGCATCAGACCAACTATGACTGAAAGATCTACATCCATCAATGGAAGCCCCGACCCCAGATCACATCAAAGACCATGACTGAGATCTACAGCCATCACTGGAAGCCCAGACCACAGATCACATCAGAGACCATGACTGACAGATTTACTTCCATCAATGGAAGCCCAGACCACATCAGAAACCGACCATGACTGACAGATCTACATCCATCAATGGAAGCCCAGACCACAGATCACATCAGACCGACCATGACTGACAGATCTACATCCATCAATGGAAGCCCCGACCACAGATCACATCAGAGACCATGACTGACAGATCTACATCCATCAATGGAAGCCCCGACCACAGATCACATCAGAGACCGACCATGACTGACAGATCTACATCCATCAATGGAAGCCCAGACCACAGATCACATCAGAGACCATGACTGACAGATCTACATCCATCAATGGAAGCCCCGACCACAGATCACATCAGACCGACCATGACTGACAGATCTACATCCATCAATGGAAGCCCCGACCACAGATCACATCAGAGACCATGACTGACAGATCTACATCCATCAATGGAAGACCAGACCACATCAGAGAACGACTATGACCGACAGGTCTACATCCATCTAATGGAAACCCCAACCACAGATCACATCAGACCAACTATGACTGACAGACCAACATCCATCAATGGAAGCCCTGACCACAGATCCCATCAGAGACCATGACTGACAGATCTACATCCATCAATGGAAGCCCTGACCACAGATCACATCAGAGACCATGACTGACAGATCTACATCCATCAATGGAAGCCCCGACCACATCAGACCAACCATGACTGACAGATCTACATCAATCAATGGAAGCCCCGACCACATCAGACCAACCATGACTGACAGATCTACATCCATCAATGGAAGCTCCGACCACAGATCACATCAGAGACCATGACCGACAGATCTACATCCATCAATGGAAGCCCAGAGCACAGATCACATCAGAGACTGACCATGACCGACAGACCTACATCCATCAATGGAAGCCCAGACCACAGATCCCATCAGACAGACCATGACTGACAGATCTACATCCATCAATGGAAGCCCCAACCACAGAGCACATCAGAGACCGACCATGACCGACAGGTCTACATCCATCAATGAAAGCCCCGACCACAGATCACATCAGACCGACCATGACTGACAGACCTACATCCATCAATGGAAGCCCAGACCACAGATCACATCAGACCGACCATGACTGACAGATCTACATCCATCAATGGAAGCCCAGACCACAGATCACATCAGACTGACCATGACTGACCATGACTGACAGACCTACATTCCATCCAAAGGAAGCCTCGAACACAGAGCACATCAGAACCGACCCTATGACCCAAAACAGTCTACATCCAAATGGAAGCCCAGACCACATCAGAGACCGACCATGACTGACAGATCTACATCCATCAATGGAAGCCCCGACCACAGATCACATCAGAGACCGACCATGACTGACAGATCTACATCCATCAATGGAAGCCCAGACCACAGATCACATCAGAGACCATGACTGACCGATCTACATCCATCAATGGAAACCCCGACCACAGATCACATCAAACCAACTATGACTGACAGATCTACATCCATCAATGGAAACCCCAACCACAGATCACATCAGACCAACTATGACGGACAGATCTACATCCATCAATGGAAGCCCAAACCACAGATCACATCAGAGACCATGACTGACAGAGCTACATCCATCAATGGAAACCCCGGCCACAGATCACATTAGACCAACTATGACTGACAGATCTACATCCATCAATGGAAACCCCGACCACAGATCGCATCAGACCAACTATGACTGAAAGATCTACATCCATCAATGGAAGCCCCGACCCCAGATCACATCAAAGACCATGACTGAGATCTACAGCCAAAACTGGAAGCCCAGACCACATCAGAGACCATGACTGACAGATTTACTTCCATCAATGGAAGCCCAGACCACATCAGAAACCGACCATGACTGAGAGATCTACATCCATCAATGGAAGCCCAGACCACAGATCCCATCAGACCGACCATGACTGAGAGATCTACATCCATCAGTGGAAGCCCCGACCACAAAATCACATCAAGACTGACCCTGACTGACAGATCTACATCCATCAATGGAAGCCCAGACCACAGATCCCATCAGACCGACCATGACTGAGAGATCTACATCCATCAATGGAAGCCCCGACCACAGATCACATCAGAGACTGACCATGACTGACAGATCTACATCCATCAATGGAAGCCCAGACCACAGATCACATCAGAGACCATGACTGACAGATCTCAATGGAAGCCCCTACCACAGATCACATCAGAGACTGACCATGACTGACAGATTTTACATTCCATCAAGGGAAAGCCCAGACCACAGATCACATCAGAGACCATGACTGAAAGATCTGCATCCATCAATGAAGCCCCCGACCAAGATCAAAATCAGACCCGACCATGACTGACAGATCTACATCCATCAATGGAAGCCCCAACCACAGAGCACATCAGAGACCGACCATGACTGACAGATCTTTAACAATGAAGATAGATCCGCACCGGGTTGGATAAAATTCTTCAATACTTTATTATTCCAAACACGAGAAAATGGACATCACACGACAAGAAGCTTGCAAGGAAACAAACCAACGCGTTTCGATCTTAAAAGATCTTAATCATGGTTCAAACATTATACAACGTAAATAAATTTATATACCCCGTCATACTCTACGTCATCCTTAAATAAACTTTATCAACAACAAATAATAAAAACAATAAGAACACAATGTTTCACATTTATCTAAAAGGAGAAATTTTGTATTATTATTAATTTTTTTTAATAATGTAATATCAAAACTGACTCTAGTTAAGACCATTCGGGTAAGAAGTGTTCACCACAAGATCCAAAATGCCTCCCTATTTAATAATGCCCGTCTCCAATCACCACCTCTAGCTGTTTTTTAACCCCCTCAATACCTGAGAATTTTAAAGATGTTATATCTCCCCCATGTTCCTTAGCAAAATGTTTTATACTTAGCGGATTACCATTGTTTAAATTAAACTGCATCCTAATGTGTTCATGCATCCTAGTTTTAGTTTTCTTGTTGTGCATCCGACATATCGTTTATTGCACTGGACACATTCAACACAAAATATCAATAAGATGTATTGCAGTTAATAAAAAGTTTGATAAGATATGGTCTCTCCCTCAGATTTCCCTTTAATTCTCTTTTATTGGTATTAGCAAATTTCAAACACTGCAGCGTTTATTTGGCACATTTTAAAGAAACCACGACAAGCCAACCAAGTTTTCCTGATCTTTTTTCACAGTCTAACTAGACTCGGAGATAAAACACCCCTGCTAGGAGATTTTCTACTGGAGAATCTGCACCCTTCTTTCAAAAGCAATCGCAAAGTATCATCTTGTTCTAAGATGGGTAAGTATTTATTTATGATGTTTTTTATTTTAAAGAATTCTTCACTATAATTAGTAACAAAAGTTGGAATGTCTTTATTTTTTATATTTTGTTGTGAATGTAATATCTCCCTTCGTGATTTATTTTTTACTATAGTTGTTGCTCGTGCGAGCAAACCATTTTTGGGTTAAACCCGATCACGGAGGGGCTCACATATCTTTTCTTCCTCCCGAATGTAAAGTTCCATAGTAGAACAATTTCTCCTAGCCCTATATAATTCCCCTACTGGAATGGATTTAATTGTATGAATGGGGTGGCAGGAGTTTGCCCTAAGAATGGTATTCCCTGCTGTTTCTTTCCTGAAAGTACTGGAAATTATCGAATTTGTGACAGTATCAGCCTGTAAAGTTAAATCCAGAAATGAAATAGTATCCTGGTACCAATTTACTGTAAATTTTAAATTGCAGGAATTTTCATTTAAATTGTCGGACCCAAAATGGGGCACGGCCGCTTGGTCCCCAACCAAATAATTTACAATGTCATCAATATAAACGGCCGTACCCACACGATGTTTCCCAAATGAAGGGTTGTCATCTGAAAATATATTAAACTCCTCCCACCACGCCACAAAAATGTTAGCAAAAGAGGGCGAAAATTTTGCTCCCATGGAAGCTCCCACCTTTTGCAAAAAGAAGTCTCCATTGAACATAAAAAACTATGTAACAATAGGTATGTAGTACTTCAAGAATATACTCCCTTCAAGTTTCGAGAATAAATTAGAATATTTTCTCCAAAAAATAAGACACACAATTCTACCCTGGTGATGTGGTATACAGGAATAGAATGATTCCACTCACATATAATCCGGATAACCCGGTTTCCATTCTATAGTCTCAACCCACACTCAAAACCCTGTTTGGAGTCCTTTAGGAAACCCGGACAACAAAGGCACAACTGGTTGCAATAAAGAATCCACCAATGACATAAAATTCTCATTCATCGACCCAATTTCCCGCCACAATAAGGCGCATGGGAGGGGGAACCGCAATTTTTTGTATTTCGGCAATGAATGGAAAAATCGCAAACCGGGGTTATTTTACATTCAAAAAATCATATTCCCGTTGGTTGAAAATGCCAATGGCTAGACCTTCATTTAGAATTCTCTCAAAGTCTTTCCGAAAAATTTCTGTTGGGTCACATCGTAATTTCCTATATGTAGTTTGATCAGATAGTAAATTCTCATTTAACTGTATATACAGTCCAGTATTCAAAAGGACAACCGAGCCCCCTTTGTCAGCCTGTCTAATGGTTAAATCTGAGTGGTTTCGTAGATTCCAAATTGCTTTTCTTTCTAATTTAGACAAATTATCCCGCCGTCTATTTGGTGTCTGTGAATGCAAATCTATCAACTCCCGTTGCACAACATCCTGAAATCTATCAACTACTTCAGTACGTACTTGCACAGGATAAAAAAAAGGATTACGTACAACAAAATTATCTGACTTGTTGATACAAATAATATTTCCTTCAGATTCTAATTGTAACAAATCTCTCTGAGCTGACTGTTCCGTAAAGGTAACTGAACAGAAATCATTATTATTTGCACCATCATTTACACCCACATGACTGTTGTTAGATGTATTCTCTGAATCAAAAAAATACTTTTTTACCATCAACGTTCTTACAAAGCGATTAACATCGCAAATAGTATCATATACATTAATATGTGATGTAGGGGCAAAATTCAATCCCCGAGAAAGAACTGCAATTTCTGACTCAGAGAAAACATAAGACGACAGGTTAACTACATTATTTTCTTCTTTGGTTCTCTTTTCTTGGCTACTTTGGAGGTCTGGTCTTCTTCGGTGCTTTCTGCCCCCTCTTCTACATCGTTTTTTGATTTATTTCTGTTTTTATTATTTTTGTCCATCTTTTTAACATTGCGAGAGTCCAATTGTGCTGAAGTGCCGGGTACAGCATCAGAGTCTCTATCTTCTGACACTCCATCTGAGCTATCCTGTTCAATTGAACTGAAGCTCACTCGTCTATTATATTTCTGATATTTAGAATTTTTCCAGAAGCGAGGTTTTTTAAGGATAGATCTAGGGGTTGAATATGTACGTTCCCAATTACCCCATTGGTATACACAGTCCTTTTGATAGTCATTTAAATCTCGCTGATATTTAGACTTTTTCATAGCAATTATGTCAGCTTCTAATTTAGACACATTCTTTTTTAATTTCTCATCCAAATCCTGCATATCTTTCAATTCAACAAAAGGTTGGAGAGTGCTTTGTATTTCTTTGATTTTTTCTTTTATTTCCCTTTTAATGAACTTCCATAAATACATCAATTCCATGAGTTTGGGAAAAATTTTAAAAGGATATCATTCCCCTTTGTAAAAATTCCTCATTATACACGGGTTGAGATTTCTTAACACGTAAGCCGGGGGGATCATGGTTTTTTTAAGTAAGTACGGATACTATTAAATCCCCCCAAGGGTCTTAACCTTTAACAAAATTTTCTCCATTTGAGATACCTTGTCGTATTTCTATTTATCAGTACTCAATTTTTGACCGCTTGAGAAAATTCCGATAGCTGGCCCAATTTTTTTAGTAATCCGTCCACATTTCTCAGGATGTGCTTCCATAGCCCTTCTGCGAGGGGCCTAAAAACTTCAGGAAGTATGGGAAATTTCCAGGACCCCCGTTATGATTGCTGGCTCAATAAAGGCAAACTGAAAAGGGAAAGGGAAACGTGCAGGGAGCGGGGGGAGCTTTTTCCTTCTCATTTGACGACAGATCACACCCATAATGGAAGCCCGACCACAGTCCATAAAGGACGACCATGACTGACAATCTACATCCACAAGGGAAGCCCAGACCCACAATCACATAAAGACCATGACTGAAAGATATACATCCATCAATGGAAGCCCGACCACAGATCACATCACACCGACCATGACTGAAGATCAATCCATCAAGGGAAAAAGGCCCCGACCACAGATCACTCAAAAGGGACCTTTGACTGAAAATTTTAAAACCATCAATGGAAGCCAGACCACAATCACATCAGAGACCATACTAAGATCACATCCTTAAGGGACCCCCGCCACAATCACACAACCGACCATGATGACAATCCTCCCACTGGAAGCCCCGACCACAGATCACATCAAGACGACCATGACTGACGATCTACATCCCAAGGAAGCCCGCCACAGTCACTCAAGAGACCATGACTGACAGATCTACACCCCAAAATGAACCCCCGACCAAGATCACATCAAGCCATGACTAAAAGACCTACATCCTAAGGGGAAGCCCGCCAAGATACATCAGACCGACCATAAACTGACCAGATCTAATCCACAAGGGAACCCCGACAAATCACATCAAAACCCCCAGATGAAGATCTACTCCATCAATGGAACCCCGACCACGATCACATCAAAAGGACCATACTACAGATCTACTCCAAAAAATGGAACCCGGGGACCACAGACCATCAGGGGAAACATGACTGAAAGATCACATCCATCAATGGAAGCCCCCACAACCAACAGACCCATGACTGAAGTCTACATCCTTAAAAGGAAGCCCGACCACAGTCCATCAAGACCATGACGACAATCTAACCCCATCAAATGGAAGCCCCGACCACAGATCCATGGGGGGACCATACTGAAAGATCTCTCCATAATGGAAGCCCGACCACAGATACTAGAAAACCAGATGACAGTCTACATCCATCAATGGAAACCCCAACACAGATCCATCAGAGAAGACGACAGATTACATCCACAATGGAACCCCGACCCAGATCCCATCAGGGACCATATAAGATCTACACCATAAATGGAACCCGACCAAGTCACTTTTTAGAACCTGACTACAGATCTACCCATAATGGAAAAACCCCAACCCCAGATCCTTTGGGGCCCATGACGACAATTACTCCAAATAAGGGAAAGCCCCGCCCCCCAACAATCAAAAAGACCATACTGAGAATCTACACCACAAGGGAAGCCCAGACCACAGTCCATCAGAGACCATGAATGACAAAATTACATCCATCAATGGAAGCCCCGCCCAAAAGATCCTCAGAACCATGACTGACAGATCTACTTCCATCAAGGGAAACCCCACCCAAAACACAAAAAACCAGACTGAAGATCTAATCCATAAAGGAAAAGCCCAACCCAATCAATCAGATGACCATAGACAGATTTAATCATCAAAGAACCCCCGCCCACAACCATCAAGACATGATAAAAGATACTCCATAAATGGAAGCCCCGACCACAGAAAAACAGAGACCATGATGAAGATCTACATCCTAAGGGAAGCCCGACCACAGACACTTTAAACTGACCTGTGAAAATCTAATCCATCAAGGGAAAGCCCGACCACAGACCAAAAGAACCATGACTGAAAGATCTACATCCTCAAGGAACCCCCGACCACGATCCCATCAGGGACCATGATGACAGATCCATTTTTTAAATGGAAGCCCGCCACAGACCCAATCAGAGATTTGCCCCTGACAAAAAGGGCCTACATCCTCATGGAAGCCCCGACACAGACCCCCATCAAGACCATACTGACAGATCTAAATCCATCAATGGGCCCCGACCCACAATCCCATAGACCATGACTGACAAATCTACATCCATCAATGGAAGCCCGGACCAAAATCCATCAGAGACCAACTGACAATCTACATCCATAAATGGAAGCTCCGACCACAGATCACATCAGACCGACCATGACTGACAGATCTACACCCATCAAGGGAACCCAAACCACAGATCACATCAGGACCATGATGACAATCTACTTCCATCAATGAAGCCCCGACCCAGGCACACAGACCAACCTGACTGACAATCTACATCCACAATGGAACCCCCCCGCCACAGATCACATAAGCCCCACCTCTAAACAGCTCAACCCCATCAATGAAGCCCCGATCACATAAAACCAACCATGATGACAGATCCCCTCCTCAAGGGAAAAAGCCCCGCCCCACAGTCACTCAAGACCGTGACTGACAGATCTACATCCATAAATGGAAGCTCCCCCACAGATCCCTCAGAGCCCATGATGACAGAAATCTAAACCACAAGGAAGCCCCAACCACGGGCACATCAGAGCCGACCAGACCGACAAACCCTACATCCATCAATGGAAGCCCTGACCACGATACATCAGAGCCCATGACGACAGATCACATCCACAAGGGGAACCCCCGACCCATCGACCAACCTGACGAAAGCTACATCCATCAAGGGAAGCCCAACCACAGATCACTCAGAGACCAACCCATACCGACAGACTACATCCATAAATGGAAGCCCAGACAAGACACATCAGAGACACCATGCCCGAAATTCAACATCCATCAATGGAACCCCAACCAAAACCCATCAGACAACCATGCTACAGACTAATCCAAAAAGGGAAGCCCCAACCCACAGACACATAAAGGCCCCACCAGACCCTCTACATCCATCAATAAAACCCCACCACAGATCACATCGACCGACCATGACTGCAGATCTAATCCATCAAGGGAAACCCCCGACCACAGATCCATCAGACGCCCATGACTGACAGACCTCATCCATCAATGGAACCCCCGCCCACGGCCATCAGAGAATGACTGACAGATCAAAAACCATCAAGGGGAAGCCCCCCCCACAGACACTCAGAGCCAGACGAAAATTCTACACCTCAATGGAACCCCCAACCCAAGCACACAGAGCCCCGACCATGACTGACAATCTACACCATCAATGGAACCCCCAAACCACAGACCATCAGACCGACCATGACGACAGCTACATCCATCAAGGGAACCCGACCACAACAAAACATGACTGACAGTTAATCCATCAATGGAACCCCCACCCCCAGATCACATCAAGACCATGACGCCAATTACATCCACAAGGGAACCCAACCACAGACACATCAGAGACCATGACTGACAAATCTACATCCATCAATGGAAGCCCAGACCACAGATCACATCAGGACCGACGCCCGATCACATCCATCAATGGAACCCAGCCCAAAAATCACAAACCATGACTGACAATCTACACCTCGGGAAGCCCAACCACAGATCAATCAAGCCATGACTGCAGTCACTCCATCAATGGAACCCGACCACAGATCACATAAAACCATGACTGACGATCTACATCCATAAATGAACCCCCCGACCACAGTCACATCAGAGACCATGACTGACAGATCTACATCCATCAATGGAAACCCCGACCACAGATCACAACAGACCAACTATCTACATTAATCCCCCCCAAAGGAACCCCCAACCACAGATCACATAAAGGACCAAAATAGTGACAGATCATCCATCAATGGAACCCCCGACCACAGATCACATCAGAGACCATGACTGACATCTACACCACAAGGGAAAACCCCGACCACAGATAAATTTAGAAACATGATGACAGTTTACATCCATCAAGGGAAAACCCCCACCACAGATAACATCAGACCAACTATGATGACAGTCTACATCATAAGGAACCCAAACCACAAAACAATCAGACCAACATGACTAAGATCTACTCCATAAATGGAAGCCCGCCACAGATACATCAGAGCCCAGACTGCAGATCTACACCCATCAGGAAACCCCGACCACAGATACATAGAACCATATTGACAGATAAAACATCCATCATGGAAACCCCAACCACAGAAACATCAAAAACCCCCCATGCCCGAGGTTCATCCACATGAACCCCCACCACAGATCACATCAAGACACCTACGACAGATTACATCCATAAATGGAACCCGACCACAACCCCATCAGAAGCCCATGACCGACAGTCTCCCTCATCAAGGGAGCCCCCGACAAAATCCCATCAGAAAACCATGCCCGACAGATCTACACCCCAATGGAACCCCCAAGACCACAATAAATTCAGCCACCATGAGACGATCTACATCCACAAGGGAAGCCCCGGGAAAAACCACAGTCACATCAACCGACCATGACGACAGCCTACATCCATCAATGGAACCCAGACCACAGATCCACGCGACCATGACTGACAGATCTAAATCCCAAGGAAGCCCCCCCACAATCCATCAGAGGCCATGACGACATATCTACATCCATCAATGGGGGCCAACCACAGACACATCAACCCCAAACCAGCCCGACGGGGTTTAACATCCATCAATGGAAGCCCGACCCCCATCAAGACCATACTGACAGTCTACATCCATCAAGGAACCCCAACCACAGACACATCAGAGACCCGCCCGGGACAGTCTACATCCACAATGGAACCCCCCACAGATCACTCGGACCATGACAAGCACATCCATCAAGGGAACCCAGACCACAGATCCATAAACCCGCCCAAAACTGCAGATCTACATCCATCAAGGGAAAAGCCCGACCACAACACTCAAGACCGACCAGGGACGACGGGTCTACATCCATAAATGGAAGCCCAACCACAACCCATCAAAGACCATGACAAAGTCACATCCATCAATGGAAGCCCGCCCCACAGATCCATCAAGCCATGACTGACAGATTACTTCCATCAAGGAAGCCCAACCCATCAAAACCGACCAGATGAAGACCCTAAATCCACAAGGGAAAACCCCAAACCCCCAAATCAATCAAAACCATGACGAAGACTAACCATAAATGGAAGCCCAGCCACAATCACATCAGAGACCATGACGGACAATCTACATCCATAAAGGAAAGCCCCGACCCCCAGAAAACTAGAGCCCATGACGAAAATCTACTTCCATCAATGGAAGGGCCCCCCCCCCAACACCAGAACCCATAAACTGACAGATCTACTTCCATAAAGGGAAAACCCAGACCACACAAAAAGACCATACTAAGATCTACATCCATAATGGAAGCCCAGACCACAGATCCATCAGACCGACCGATGACGATCTACATCCATCAAGGGAAGCCCGCCCACAGATCCATCAGGGGACCATGACTGAAAGATCTACATCCATCAATGGAAGCCCGCCCACAGACCCCATCAAAACGACCAGACTGAAAATCTACATCATCAATGGAAGCCCGCCCAAGACCATCAGAGACCATGACTGACAGATCTACATCCATCAATGGAAGCCCCGACCACAGATCACATCAGAGACCATGACTGACAGATCTACATCCATCAATGGAAGCCCCGACCACAGATCACATCAGAGACCGACCATGACTGACAGATCTACATCCATCAATGGAAGCCCCGACCACAGATCACATCAGACCGACCATGACTGACAGATCTACATCCATCAATGGAAGCCCAGACCACAGATCAACAGCCAGATCATGTTCTCTATCCAATAAATCTACACTGGACCAGATCCCCATCCGGATCCCATACCCTACCCGATACATTTGCTCTGGACCAGATCACCATCCAGACTGTGTGTCCTACCAGATACAGAGCCTTGCGAAAGTATTCGGCCCCCTTGAACTTTTCTTTTTTTTTTTTTAACAATATTTTATTGAGAAGAAAGCATGGTAATCATTTACAAGTTAACAACGCATACTTTGTCATGACAGGTTTTTCCTATATCTGTTACATTATCACACGCAAATATCCCACAGAATCTTCTCCATTTTTCTATAAGTAATTCAAACCCACTCTGAACAGTCCATAAAAGTCCAACCTGTTAGGGAATCAGAAGTAGTTAAAACTAGTCTTAGATACCATTGTAATGATCCTATTCCCCTCTCCCCCCACCACCCCCCAACTTTTTCCCTGAACATAAACAACAATATAGGAAAAGTATTGTCTGACGTTGGTTTCGTTATGCCAAAATATCCCCCCTACCGCTGTCCCCTTGCAGAATGTAAAGTAATCTCCCCTAGAGGAGTGGATATCCCCTAACTCCCTCGGATCCCATCTGGCTATGTCTCATCACCAATCTCCAATCTGCCCATCGAGCCCGCCATTTTTTCCCTATAGTAGTAATCCGAAGTGCGGAAAGGACCCATCACCTTCTTGACCTCTTCATCTGAAAAAGTTTTTACAATGTAGCTTTTCCATTTCCGGAAGAATTTTTCTGTTAATGTACTCTTATGCATTTCTGCCTCAATCCTATCTATCATCAAGAGTTTGCTTATTAGCACCTCTAGTTCTTCCTTTGTCGGTACACTTTCTTTTATCCAATGTCTCAAGATGCACTTCTTCCCTACTAGTAATACCTTATGCACCCCTTTATGATTTAGTAAAGATGGGCCCTCACCCCTTCTGTCCTCCGGATCTAGTATATAGTGGAAAATAACACTCATAGGATCCCTAGATACCTCTATGTTCCACACCTCTTTAATGCAATACAATACCTCCTCCCAATATTTTTTTAACTTCGGACAATGCCATATACCATGCAACAAATCTGCTTTTTGCAGTTTGCATTTTGGACACTCCCTCAGATAATCTGCTGGTGCACTTCTAAGCGGAAGATGAAACGCGTAGGTGGCCTTGTGTGCTAGACGGAAATACATTTCTCTCCAATTTTCATTTATAATTGTCGCTCTGACTTTCCCCATACCTGCCCTTATTTTTTGCTTGGCATCCGGGTCGTTCAACTCTCTTTCCCAGGAGCGAAAGCAGGATTCCTTAATCGTGGCAAAGAATTTATCCCCCAGTTTTTTATGAATCGTAGACAGGGAATCCAATTTTTCCTGTTGCCCTATCAGGTCATCGAATTGGCCTGGCGTTTTTGCCGCTGCAAAATTTTTTATGTAGGGCCTTGAAAAAAAGGCCTAAATTCCCAAAATTTGGGGAAAATTTTTTCCCCTCTCCAAAAACCCCAAACCTTTTCCCCCTCCGGCCAAGTCAAGAATCTTTTGTTTTTCCATTTAAATTAATTTCCTAAAAACCAATATTTTGTTTTTTCCCATTTCTTCCCCAAAAACTTATTTTCCCTCCTCCCCGGGAAAAGGAAGGAAATTTTCCCCAAAATTGGGGGCAAATTTTGACAAATTTTTGGGAAAAGTGTGAACTTTTTTCCTTTTCATTTTTTCCATTTGGCTAATTGTATCCCTAAGTACCTTACCTTCCCCCTTAAATTGGGGGGGGGGTTTTAAAATCGCTGGGGTAGAAGTGCTAACAGTTTCCCCGGGGGCTACCAAATTTGCCTCTCTATTTTGGAAAAACCGGAGAATTTGGATTGGTTTTCGTGGTTTAAATTCTTTCACTTTCGCATCAAAAGCTGTTTAAATTTAAAATACCCCAATATAGGGATTTTTAATCCCCCTCTGACTTGGGAAGACACGGGCTTTTTTTAAAGCGATTCTAGGCCTTTTAGAAAGGAAAAGGGAAAAGGTTTATGAAATTTTTATTTGGCATTCAATTGATGTCCTTCTTTTTTCAAAAATTTGGGGAAAATTTTTTGCGGGGGGTTTTAAAAGCAAGCGCGAAAAAACTTATTTTTCAGTAACTGTGCCCTACCCAACTAGATAAGGGGTTAGTGTACCCCCCCTCTTCAATTCTCCGATTTTTTTGGGCCCTTTCGAGGGTTAAATTTGAGATGATAAAATAAGGGGAAGTTTCCCCTTCCCCTTTTCCTTTTTGTCCCAAATAATTTTGGGGGAAACAAAACCCCCAGAACGTTTTCCCGGACCCGGGCCCCCCCCCCCCCGGGGGGTTTCCCCAAAAAGACAAAATTTGACTTTAGAATACATTAATTTTTGTTAACCAACTCAGGTGTCCCAAACTTGTTTCTGGGAAAATTCTAATTCCTTTCCCCCAAGGGGCTCCTTTGGGGTTTTAAAATTCAGGGAAAACATCAAAATCATCTGCGAAGCAACAAAAATTTTTAATTTCCCCCCTACCCACCCTTACCCCCTTAAGGAGCTTGGGGAAAAAAAATGTTGTTTTTTTTCTCAAGGGCTATGTTGAATAACAACGGGGAGAGCGGACATCCCGCCGGGGTCCCCTTTTGCGGGCCTTAATAGGATTAGAGGGAAGGGGGGAAGTTTTAAAATTCTAGGTTTTGGGGGTATTGTATTAAAATTCCCCCTCATTTAAAGGGGCCCTTGAATACCCCTTTAAAATTTTTCAGGCCTTGCCCCACCCGATAAACCCAAAGGACCTTTTTAAAACTTTGGGTAAAATGCCTTTTTCGGCGTCCAACCCAAAAAGTGTTTGGGACATTTTTTGGGTTTATCCTCCTTCCCTCCAACTTTTCCGGGACCGCGAAAGAAACTTTTTAATTTTTCCCGGACCCCCGTCCCCCCCCTTAATAAAACCTTTTTTACGGGGCCCAAAATTAACTTGGGGGGGCAACTGCTGCCAGCCCTTTTTTGCCAAAAATTTTGGGCAAATTAAAATTTTTTTATCTAATTTATTAAGGGTTGATTGGGTCGGTTGATAAACCCCTTTTACAATCTGGGTCCCTCCCCTCTTTAAAGAAAACATTTTCTGTTTGTTGTCTGTTTTTTGGCAAAGGCTTTCCCCCCTTTGTCAATTTTTTCCCCCTCAAAAAACTTGTTTCAGAATACCCCCAATTTTTGGGGCCCAGTTTTTTATAAAACCCCCCCCCGGGGGATTCCGCCCGGCCCTTTTTGCTTTTTTTTTTTTAAGGGTTTACCCTTTTTTTGGGGTTTAAATTTTCCTCCTTTCATTTTGGGGGAATGAGGGGTTCCTAATCTTCCCCCACAATCGGGAAAATTTGCACGTTTTTCAAGAAAAACTACCCCAGACCCTTTTTGGAACCTTGATTTTTTCCCCCCGGGAAAAAAATTTTCAAAAAATTCCTTAAACTCAGTGTTTTTTTTGCTTAAAACTTTTCCTTTTTAGTCCCTTTTTTTGGTGGCCCCCTTTAAACCCCCAATGGGATTACCTTTTTCTTCGCCTACCTTTTGGCCATTTTTGCTAGAAAACTTTCCCCTTTTTTTTCCAAATTTTAAAAAAGGAAAACTTTTTTGTTTTATCACAATAAATTTTGTCTAATTTTTTTTTTTGCCCCAACCCAAACAAGTCTTTTCCTTTTTAACCCTTTTTTACTTTTTTTTCCTCTTCCCTTTTCGGGTGGCCCCCAGGAAAGTCGGAATAACTACCCCCCAAAAGAAGGGTGTCAGGGGTTTGAAAGGGGCCCCCTCCCCAGTTTTTTTGATGTGGCTTTTTTATGCCAATATTTCCCCCCCAAATTTCCCTTTGGCCCGTGCCCCCAAAACTTTATGGGGGGGTTATCCTTGCCCCTTTTCTTTGCTTTTTAACCCCCCCTTTCCCCCCCAAAACTCCTTCCACCATCCCTTTTCAATAACCCCAAAGCACCCCCAAATCCTTCAAAAGTTTTTCCGGCATTTCCAAAAAATATGGGTGCCTCTTGGGGAAAAAATTTTCCGGGTTTGTCTTGAATTTTTGAGGCCATGTTTCGGTTTTACTACGCCCTAAATTTCCGGGGGTTTTTACCCAATTTCCCACTGGGACTTTTTTTCGGGAAAATAAATAGTCTTTCTCGACCAGGCTTTGGGGGGGTTTTTGATTAAAAAATTTGTTGTCTCTCCCTTTTTGGGGGTTTTCCAATTTTCCCATATTTTCCTTCACCCCTTTATTTTCAGCAATCACTTGTTAAGATTTTTTTTCCCCCTTGGGCCTCATTCCGGGGATTTTTGGGGCCCTCCCCCTTTCCTCCCGGGGTCTTCATTACCCTATTGAAGCCCCCGGTACAAATTATTTTTTTCCCTTTCTCTTTCTTGTAGCACGGGTGTTCCCCAATGTCGGGAAATAAAAAACCCCTTTTCCTGCTTTTTTGGGCGCAAACTTTGGGGTTACACCCCAATTCCCCTTAGGGGATTCCGGGGTTGATCGGGCATATTTTTCCTTTTTACAATGTGTTGGTTCGAAATCACTGAACATTGGTTTGTTTTTTTTTTTGGGAAATCACCCCTCCCCTTTTTTTTCAACCCGCGGAGGAAACCCCCGCCACTTTCACTAACCCCCATTTTCCCTGCATTTTGGCCATATTTTTGGGGCCTTTTTCAAAAATTTGTGTTCGCTTTTTAACTTTTAAAAATTTCCCCATTTAAGGTTTTTTCAAATGACGCAAAACCAAACCCTGCGTTTTGGGGGGATTTTAGCCCCCTTAACTTTCCCACAAAAGGGATTTTCCAAAATTCTTTTTTTGGACTTTTTTCAAAAAATTTGCCTTTAAAATAAATCAATTTTCCCTAAACCCAACCCCAAATTCCTTTCCTTGGGGATCCCCCTTTCGCCCCCCACGGTAAAAAGGTAGGAAAAATATTTCTCTTTTCCAAATTTCTTAAAAAACAACCCCCCCCCACCCCAAATTAAAACCCTTATACCCAACCCGGAACATAAAAGTTTTTTGGATTCCTCTTTTTTACCGACATTGGAGAATTCACTCCTCCCCTCCTGTAAAAAGACCCACGAAGGACTTTTCCCTCCCCTTAGACAACAAATTTTTCCCCCTCAAAAATTGCCCCCAACTCATGTGCCCTTTTAAAGCAAGCTTTAAAAATTCTGGACCAATTAAAACTGTCCAACTCCCCCCCCCGGAACCTAGCAGCACCGAAAAAAAGTATGCCCCTTTTTTAAAGTTTTTAAACCTGTGATTTCTTTCAAAATGATCCCCCCCAACCCATTTGGGAAGATGCCCCTCGGGTCCCTGGAGTTATTTGCAAAGGAAAAGGGTTTTTTCCTCAGGGGGTTCCCCCGGGGAAAAAAAAAAAAAAAAAAAAAAAAAAAAAAAAAAAGGGGGGGGGGGGGTTTAAAAAAAAAAATTCAAACCCTTTAGGTGAAGATCTTGTTCTGGACCCGATGTCCGGGGGCCCCCAAATTCCCTCCCTCGCCGAAAAAAACTCTTGTAAAAAAGCCCTTTTTTTTGTTGGAGAAAATTTTTTTGACCCCCTTCTTTGGTCCCGATTCGGAGAGTCCTGATCCAGTTTGGTTTTCCAAAGTTATATTTGTTTCGTTTCACCCGGGGGAAATGTAAACATGGGGGATATTCCCTTTACGTAAAAAAATTTTTTAAAAATTAACCGGGGGAACAGAAGAAAAATTTTTATCTTCTTATGGAAGAGACCCTTAAGACTCCTGAAAAAATGTTTTCCCTTTTGCGAACCCCCTTTAAAAGGCGGGAAAATATTTTTTTCGAACACAAAATTTTCCGGGGAACCCCTAGCTAAACCTAGGCCCTTTTGCAAAGTTTAAAGGGCCCTGATTATGGCTGTTTTTTTCTTAAAATCTAGGAACTTGGCTATTTTTTTTGTTTTGGCCTCTCTTTTGGGCCCCTGGGGAAGGGGCCCCCTTCTCTTTTCCTTGCCCTCTAGGGGTCCCTGGCCCACCCTATGGGGCCCTTTTCCACCCTTCCCAAGGAGCTGGTTTCTCAGCACTTTAGGAAAACCAAATTTTCTCTTGGAATAGGGGAATAGCATTTTCTTTTTTTTTTTAAAAGGGTTTTTCCCGGCCCAGGCCCCAAAATTTCGGGGATTTTTTTCCCCTTTTTTGCCCTGTTTTCCAAGCCCTTTTTCCCCCTTTTTTTCCCTTTAGTTGCTTTTTCTCCTCTAAAAAATCCTTGTTTTTACGAATTGGGGAAATTTTCTTTTTCCCATCTTTCTAACGTCTGGAATCTCTCCCCCCACCCGTCTATTCTCTTGCCCGGAATCTTAAATTTTCCCCGCTTGGATTTGTGGCTTTGGGAAGGGGTAGCCCCGGTTTTTGGCCAAAGTATTACTTGAAGGGTCGGGGTTTAGGATCATATTGACCCCATTTCCCCTAGCTAGTTTTTTTTTCAATATTTTCCCATCTGGTGTTTTGTTTAGTCTTTAAGTATGTCTTGCCATTTTTTTAACGGGGCAAGGGGGCACTGGGATTGGGGGCCCTTTGGCAAATTTTGGGGTAGAACACACTTTTTTTGGATTTGGTTTTTCCGGCCCTTGTGGCTCTGTAGTTTTTAAGCTTTTATTACCCTTTCCCCCTTTGGCTGGGAAAAAAATTTTTCCATAAAAGGGGTTCAATTAGTTTCATTGGACCTTTCCCAGTCGTTCCCCCTATTTTTGGAACACTTGTAAGTTTTTGCTACCCCCCCCCACAGTTTCACAAAGGGGGTTCTGTGAAATTTTTTCTCACTTAGCCGCAGAGGGCGCTATGAGGAAAGGAAGGGGTTTTTGGGGGGAACTTTGTCCTTCTTTGACAAAACCTAGTGTTGAGCTCCCTCTTCCTGTGGGGAAATTCAATAGTTTTTTGAGAAGGAGGTACAAGCCTCTTTTTCTAGGAAACAAAATTGGGAGCTGAGGGGTTTTAAATTATCCCTTTTGAAAGTTCTTCAGGGTCCATCACCTCTCCCAAAACCAGCCCCTTTTGGGTTTCCCCCCCCTTCCCTGTTGTCCGGGTGGGATTTTTTTATGGGGGGGTTTTAAACCCCTACTTCACACTCCCACGATTTTTAGAGCTCTCCCTTCTCACAGGGCGGGCCTGAAACTCCCACTGATGTTGGGGGCCCTGGGGGGCCTCACTACAGAGATGTTGCAAAGTTTGGCTGCCGCCGCCCCTTTTGGGCGCCAAATTTCCCCCCCACCCACGCTTCCCTGCGTTTCGGCCCTCTCCACCCTTCCCCGAAAACCCTTCCGGGTCCTTTTTTCCCTTTTTGGCCGGTTGCCGTACCCCCCTCTACCCCCTTTGCTTGTGCGGCCGGGCACGCTCCGGCGGTTTTAACTCCGCCCCCTTTGGGTTTCCGTTGGGGGGTTTTTGGGCCCTTTTTGCGCTTTTTTTCCCCCTTCTGCAGCTTTTTAAAAACCGTTTCCCCCTTCCCCGGGGGGGAATTTTGTGTGGCCGGGGCTTCTCTTCCTTTAACTTTGCTAAAGGCCCCTGGCGGGCTGAAACATTTCCCTTTGCCTTTTTCTGTCCTTTTTTTTTTCGGGCTTCCAATCGGGAGAGCAGGAGCTTTTTTATTTGCTGTCAATCCTTTTCGGGGCCGGAAACCCGGGAAACCCCCGGGAACTTTTCAACCCTTTTTCCCCACTTTTTCAGGCTTCAAACCCCTTTAAAGATACAAAATTTTAAAATTTTTTTTTGGGGTTTGAAGAATCAACAGAAAAAGTGGGACAAAATTTTTGGGTTAAGTGGAAGGAATTTATTTGTTATTTTAAAATTTTTTTAAAAAAAAAAAAAAAAAAAATTAATAGGGGGCTTGAAAAAATTTTTTGGGCTCCAAAAGTTTTTTATTTTGGTACCCCCCCCTTTTTTGGGTTTAAAATTTCGTGCATTTCCGCTTTGGGGATGTCCCTTATCGTTTTGCCGGGTGGAAAAAAATTCTTCGGTTTTCCCATTTTTCCCCCGGAGTTTTAGCTCAGCGGGGTTTGGAAGGAAGCTTTTTGGTGAGCGGGCTGGAGTCGGGAAATTGGGGATGGAGAGGTTTTTTGAAAATTTTGGAGCTCAGCGTTTTTTGGTTGGAGAGGTTTGTGATCACTGGACCCTCAGCGGGGTTTGGAGGGGAGAGGTTTTGAAAACAGCTGGGCTCAGCGGGTTGGAGGAGGAAGGTTTGTGACGGGTTTGGGTTCGCGAGGTTGGTTTGGAGAGCTTTTTGAGCAGTTTGGAGCTCGCGAGGTTGGATGGGATTTTTGTGGGGCCTGGAGATTTTGGGGTTGGGGGTTGGGAGAGCTTTTTTTAGCATCTGGAGCTCAGCGGGGGTTGGGATGGGGCGTTTTGAGCAGCTGGAGCTCAGCGGGTTGGATGGGGATCGTTTGTTGAAAGCTGGGTTTCAGGGGGGTTTGGGAAATGGAGGGCGTTTTTTTAGCGCTGGGGGCTCAGCGAATTTGGGGGGGGTGAGCGTTTTGTGAGCTCTGGGGGTCAGCGGGGGTTGGTTTTAGAGGGGGTTTTGGGTGAGCGGGCTGGAGTCAGCGATTTTGGTTTGGAGTCGCAGGGGAGTTTCACTGGGGTTTGGGTTTTAGACCCGCAGCTGGAGCTCTTTAGGTTGGAGGGAAAAGGGTTTTGTGAGAGCGGGGAGCCCAGTGGGGTTTTGGTTTGGGGGCGTTTTTGGAGAAAAGGGGAGCTCAGTGGGGTTTGGGAGGGTGGGGGTTTGTGGGGCATTTTGGGGGCTGTGGGGTTTTGGTTTTGGAGGCTTTTTTGAAAAATGGAGCTCTTTGGGGTTTGGTTTTAGGCTTTTGGGTTACCCACGGGGCTCAGTGGGGTTTGGGGAATGGGGGGTTTTGTTGGGGCGGCTGGAGTCAGCTAGGTTGGATGGGGGGAGGGGTTTTTGAGCAGCTGGGGGGTCCGAGGTTGGGGCGTTTTTTGGTTCAGCTGGAGCTCAGGGGGTTTGGGGAGGCGTTTGTGACCGGGCTGGAGCTCACAGGTTGGGAAGGCTTTTTGTGAGCACTGGAGCTCGCGGGTTTTGGGGGCGTTTGGTAGCAGTTTGGAGCTCACGGGGGTTTGGGAGGCTTTTGGGAAATTCCCTTGGAGCTACGAGGTTGGGGCGTTTTTTAGCAGCTGGAGCTCACGGGGTTGGGGAGGGCGTTTGTGAGCGCTGGGGGTCAGCGGGGTTTGGGAGGGGGTTTGTGGGGCAGCTGGAGCTAAAGCGGGGTTGGAGGCGTTTGTGACAGCGGGGACTCAGAAAGGTTTGAGGGCGTTTGTGAGCACCCTGGAGCTAAATTTGGGGTTTTGGGAGGCGTTTGTGACCCCTGGACCCTTTTTTGGGGTTTGGGGGCGTTTGTGGGGGCCTGGAGCTCAGAAAGGTTGGAGGGGGGTTTGTAAAGCGCTGGAGCTCTTAAAGGTTGGGGCTTTTGGGTTAGCAGTTGGGGGCTCAGAAAGGGTTTGGAGGCGTTTGTGACGCGGGGAGTTTCAGAAAAGGTTTTGGGGGGCGTTTGTGAGCAGCGGGAAGCCTGTAATTTTTGGGGGTTTGTGGGGCCAAGCGGGTTGGTCTCAGTGGGTTTGGGTTGGGGTTTGGAGTTTTTGGAGTCGGTGGGGGTTGGATCGTTTTTTAGCTGCTGGAGCCCGGTTTTTTTTGGATCGTTTGGGGACGGGTGGGGGGCTTTTTGTGAGAAAGCTGGACTCAGCAGGTTTGGGGGGGAAATTTTTTTGTGACAGCGGGGATCTCGGCAGGTTGGATGGAGGCGTTTTTTAGCGGGCTGGAGCTGGGGCCGGGGGGGATAGAGAGCGTTTTTGAGCGTTTGGAGCTGGGGGCGAGGTTGGTTTTGGAGAGCGTTTGGGGGAGCAGCTGGAGCTCGGGGGAGGTTGGGGGGAGACGTTTTGGCTTTCTGGGGGCTCAGTGGGGTTTTGGATGGAGGAGGTTTTGAGCAGCTGGGCTAGCGAGGTTGGTTGGAGAGCGTTTGGGGAGCAGCGGACTCAGCGATTTTGGATGGGACGTTTGTGAGCACGGGGAGCTCAGCGGGGTTTGGTTTGGAGTGGTTTGTGGCACTGGAGCTAAATTAGGTTGGATGGGGGAGCGTTTGTGACGGGCTGGAGTCACCCGGGTTTTGGGGTGGAGGGGTTTTGTGAGCGGGCTGGAGCTAAAGCAAAGGTTGGTTGGAGAGGTTTGTGACACCCTGGAGCTCGCGAGGGTTTGGGATGGAGACTTTTTGTGAGCCCCTGGGCCAGCGGGGGTTGGAGGGAGAGTTTTTTGTGAGCAGGGGACCCTCAGCGGGGGTTTGGGAAATGGGGGGCGTTTGGAAAAGTTTGGGCCGTGGGGGTTTTTGGTAGGGAAAGGTTTTTTGGGTGACAGCTGGACCCGGGAGGTTTGGAAATGGGCGCGTTTGTGGCAGCGGAAACCTCAGCGATTTTGGAGTGGAGAGCTTTTTTGTGAGCAGTGGAGCTCAGTGGGTTGGATGGGGGAAGCTTTTTTTGGCGCGTTTTGCTTTTTCCACAAAATTCTCCATTGGTTTCACTCGGGATTTGACTTGGGCCAAATTTAAATAAAAAACCGGGAGACTTTATTTTTCTTTTTTAATTTTTAATTTAGTTTGGGAATCATTTTCTTTTTTGGAAAGATAAATTTTCCTTCCCGTCTCAGGCTTTTGCGGGTCCCAAAGGTTTTTCTCCAAATGGCCCGGGGTTTGGCCCCAATCCTTTCCCGGGCCCCCTTGAAGAAAAGGCCCAAACCCTGTTGCTTTTCCCCCCCATTTTGTGACGGTGGGGAAGAGGTTTTCCTTGGGTTTTTTCATGTTCGGGCCCTCATGTTTTTGCATTTGGCCATTGGATTTTGGTTTAATCTGACCCAGAGCCCTTCTTCCCCCGTTTGGGGGTCTCCCAGGGGGCCCCTTTTTCCCAACGGGTTTGGGGGGACTCCCAAGGGGCCCCCTTCTTCCCCAGGTTTGGGGTTTTCCCGGTTTGGGCCCCCTTTCTTCCACGGGTTTTGGGGGGTCTCCTGGGGGCGCCCCCTTCTTCCACTTGTCTGGGGTCCCCCCAGGCGGCTTTTAAAAAACCCTTTAAAACCAAAATTTTTTTTGGAGTTTGGGAGAAAGGGCTAATCTGAAAAAATTCTTCTTCTTGCCTCTTCCAAAAAAGGGCAATTTGTGAAATGACTGATTGTTGTCCTAGGGACTCTCCCTCCTCGGGGAGATCTCTGCAGTTCTCCAGAGGGACCCAGGGGGCCTCTTGGCTCCCATTTTGGGCGGGTTTTCTCCTTTTTGAGAAAAAAGTTTAAGGGGCGGCCGGGTTTTTGGTTTAAGATTTGCTTTGGTCTGTTTCCCCTTAATTTCAAAATGTTTCGTTCCCCCGGGATCCTTGGGAGGTTTAAAATATAGGAAATCTTTTTGTATCCAAATCGGTGTGTTCCTTGGTCTTCATGATGCTCTCACCCTGAGACTATCACAGAGCAGGTGCGTTTATACGGAGACTTGATTACACACAGGTGATTATATTTATCATCATCAGTCATTTAAGACAACATTGGGTCATTCAGAGCCGCACTGAACTTCTGGTGTGAGTTTGCTGCACTGAAAGTAAAGGGGCCGAATAATTTTGCACTTTTCAGGTTTTTTTTTTTTTTTTACACATAAGTGTAAAATATCCAATAAATTTCGTTCCACTTCACAATTCTGTCCCACTTGTTTTAAATTCTTCACCAAAAAATTTAAATTTTATATCTTTATGTTTGAAGCCTGAAATGTGGCAAAAGGTGGAAAAGTTCAAGGCACTGACCAGATCACCACCCAGACCATGTCCTACCCGATACATCTACACTGGACTAGATCACATGTCCTATCTGATACATCTACACTGGACCAGACCACCACCTAGACCATGTGTCCTACCAGATACATCTACACTGGACCAGACCACCACCTAGACCATGTGTCCTACCAGATACATCTACACTGGACCAGATCACCCCCCAGACCATGTGTCCTACCAGATACATCTACACTGGACTAGATCCCCATCCAGACCATGTGTCCCATCTGATACATCTACACTGAACTAGATCACATGTCCTATCCAAATTATATTATACTGGCCCGATACCCCCAGCCATGGCCCTACCCGATACATCTACAGGGAAATAGATCCCCTCCAGACCATGTGCCCCATCTGTACATCTAACTAAATAGTCATGTCCTACCCAAATTTAATTCTATATGGACCTGTCACCCTAGACCTGTGTCCCCCCCCGATAATCTCACTGGTGTTCCCATCCAGAAAATGTGTCTCCGATACATCTACACGGGACGATCCCCACCCGATTGGTTCCCCGATACATCTACACTGGACTAGATCCCCAGCCAGACCATGTGTCCTACCAGATACATCTACACTGGACCAGACCACTTCCTAGACCATGTGTCCTACCCAATAATCTACCTGGACCAGTCCCCATCCAGACCATGTTCCTCGATACATCTAACTGGAAGTCCCCACCCAGACCTGTGCCCTCCAGATAATTACACAGGCCCAGACCACTCCCTTTAACCATGCGCCTACCAGAAAAATCTCCGGGGACCAGTCCCCATCCAGATCACGTCTTTCCCGTTATATCTACTGACAGGTAATTGACCCTCTGATGATGGAAGCAGCCCCCTACCATCACAGCACTCGCACTCCACAGGGTAGTGCTCACCTATGGGGTCTGGTGAGATGTGAGAAAACAGCGTTAGGGAGACCCCCGTGTATCCCAATGATCAGTGCCGCCTCCTCCATTGTTACTGCAGAATGTAAAGCAACCAGATAACCGTCTTCTGCATCATTTGAGGAGGGAGGGACCAGTCTAGATCCAATAATAGGGTCTCACCTTAGAAATCCCCCGGGGGCCGGTCCATGTCCTTCATTTTTCAAAAAGTGCAGCGTGTGTCATTCGCGCGTAAACCCCGAGCCGACATCCCACCTAAGGTGACCAAAAAGCATAGAGACATTTAAGTAAGGACCATGCCCCAGAACGCTACGCGAATCAAGAGGGGCCGCATTCTACATCACGATACGCAGCCCAGAGGGGCGTATTGTACATCACAGCTCAAAAGATCCGCAAGGGGCCATATTTACATCACGCTAGCGACATCCGAGGGGCCCATTTACTCACAGCATACCAGACACCGAGGGGCGTATTGTACATGAGCATACGCAAAACCGCGAGGGGCCGTATTTACCACGGCATGGCAGACCCCGGAGGGGCCGATTTTTACTACGCTACACAGACTCCGCAAGGGGCCTATTCTCATCCGCATAGCAGACACCGAGGGGCCCATTTAATCACGCATAGCGACACCCGGGGGCGATTTACTCCGGGATGCAGACACCGCGGGGGCCTTTCTACATCAGCATAGGGAGACACCGCGAGGGGGGGAATTCCAACACAGCTTCCAGTGCAAGGGGGGTATTCTACACACAGCAAAGGAGACACGCGAGGGGGCCCCAAATTTACATCACGCTAGGCAGCACCGCGGGGGCCCCATTCTACATCACGAAGGGAGACACCGCGAGGGGCCGAATTTTACCACGCTGGGAGACACGTTGGGCCGTTCTAAAAAGCATACGCAGACACCGCGGGGGGTATTCTACACCCCAAAATTCGCAAACCCCGCGGGGGGGTATTTACCCCAGCAAGCAGGCATCGGGGGGGTTTTTACTTAAAAGCTAAGACCCGCGGGGGCCGATTCTAATTTCCGCTTCGCAGACACCCCGAGGGGCCGTTTTACTTTCCCGCATAGCAGCACCGCGGGGCCTTTTACATCACGGGATTTGCAGACACCGCGAGGGGCCCATTTACATCACAGCATAGAGACACCCCCGGGGGGGCCCCCATTTTACATCACAGCATAGGCAGACACCGCGAGGGGCGGTATTCTACACCACAGCATACGCAGCCTCCGCGAGGGGCGGTATTCTAACCAAGCATACCAGCTCCCGCGAGGGCTGCTTTTAAAATCACGTACAAAACCGGGGGGGCCCTATTCAAATCACAGATACCAGACACGCGGGGGGTATTCAATCACAGATGCAGAAAGCGAGGGGCCCCATTTAACACAGAATGCAGACACCCCAAAGGGGCAACCAA